>LJSK01000271.1:2151-24202 GCA_001299535.1 Leptomonas seymouri
CCCCCACGTACAGTAGGCGAGACCCCTTTAGGCCAAGATGACGCCGCGGCTGCCGACGATGGCGCACATACGGATCAACGTCGAAAGCAGAACCAAGGCACCGATCTGGTGCGACGCGGCGACTGGGATGTCCACCGTCGACATTACCGTCCACAGGCCGAGGCCCACCTGCACTAGTAGCGTCGAGTTCACGTACATGAGGTTGCGGAAGACAGAGCGTGGAATGAAGCCACGGCGGCGCGACGCTGCAACGTTGAGGCCCATGATGGTCAGAAAGGTCACACCCGCCATGACGCGGTGAATGGTCTGCGCCATGGAGGGGTTTTCGAAGATGTTGCGCCACGCCGGCTGCAGCGCGAAGAGGTGGTCCGACGGCGGGAAGACGCCACCGGCCATCCACGGGAAGTCGTCGTTGTACAACAGGCCCGCGTCGAGGCCCGCCACGAAGGCGCCGGAGGTGGCCGTCACGAACATCACCGAGAACGACAGGCGCGACCACAGCTGTACCGTGGCGAGGCGCGGGAACGGGGCCATCACTGGCAGTTTCAGCCCGTAGCCCATGCGAAGCATGAAGGAATAAATAGTAAAGGCCAGCACCAGGTGAGCAGCGAGCCGGTAGGCGGAGACGGTGGCCTTGCGCCGCTCTTCGATAATCTTGTCATCGAGACCGCTCTTAACCATATACCAGCCCATGGCGCCCTGCGCTCCCCCCAGGCCCAAGATCCCGATGAGGCCAGCGAGGAACTTGCCGTTTCCCTTGAAGCGTCCTCGCGCCGTGTAGTAGATGAGCGGGCCACCGAAGACCAGACCCAGGCTGCGCGCAAGCACACGATGGGCCCACTCCCAGAAGAAGATGAACTTAAACTCGCGCATGGTCATGTCCGGCTTCTGCTGGAACTCGGGAAACTTCTGGTAGTGCTTGAACTCCTGCTCCCACTCTTCGTCTGTCAGCGGGGGCCGCACGCCGCTAATGGGCTTCCACTCTACAAGAGAAAGCCCGCTCTCGGTGAGGCGGGTAATGCCACCAAACCAGACCACGCCACCGACGCAGGCGGCACTAATGTACAGCCAGTTGGCTACCGACCGGTTGTGGGCGGGTGCAACCCACGGCTTCATGGCCGCTGCTGCCCTGGCGGCTGCCTCATCCGCCGCCGACAGGTGCGCAGAGGCCGCGAAGCGTCGCGGGCACTGCTGGGCCCAGTAGGAGCTGAACTTGGAAGACCATTTGCGCGAGACCGGCGGCAGCGCCGTGCTCAAAGCGTAACGAGCCGTGAATCTCTGCATGGCAGCTCGTGCTTTCAACTCGCTCTGTTCAAAACGAAGGGGAATAGGAAAAAAAATAAGTAGGACGTATAGACTGAAGAGAAATAGTGGCAGTTAAGAGAGAACTAAGGCTGTAAGGGACGGGGGAACAAAAAACAGAAATCGTGATAGTGTTAAAGAAAGAGAAGGGGATAACAGCTTCAGCCTACGAGAACAGCTACAACGGCGCGGTGCTCTCTGCTACTCGAAAAAGTAAGATGCTATGATATATTGTGGTACACTAGATGTAGTTGCCAGCGCTACGCGCGCACGACTGTGAAGAGAGCTAAGACTTATGAATGTGAGGAATTTGCGAGAAGGACTCCTGTGGATGCCTTTCCCGTTGTTGTTTCTCTTGGGAAAGAGGAATCAGCAGCCAACGTGTCCGCGCAGAGTGACTACGTCTTGATCCGTTTAGTAGGAGCCACAAGAAGCGAAGATAAAAAGGAAAAGAAAAGTCAGTCAAGATGCAGTACAGGGAAGCTGATGAGAAGTGGAGAGTAAAACACAACAGACTAAAGCCTTCGCTAGCCGTTTTCTCTTTTGCTTTGAAATGCCCGGCATTGAAGCAGCACGTTGGATCTGAAACGGACAAAAGAAAACCCAAAGAAAAAGCCCACATACACGCACCAAAGAAAACGATGAGAGGCCCTCTCACGAAAAGAGCGAAGCTACCGTGCGCTTACAAGCAAGGCAAAACTACAAGAGGCCAAAACGAGGCGCGACCGCTGGTGGCTCTCAACTTTCTTTCGTTCTTTCTTTTTGCAGAGAAATATATATCACGTTTGCTATTCGCATGCACATAGTTCCCCTATGTACGAGAGAATTGAGTACGGATAGTAGGGGGGGGGGCACGCTGCTCACTGTGCACTACCGTCACCCACGTTGAATTCAGCATCTGGCTTCACCGCACGTTCACACGAGCAGTCATCAATCTCATTGAAAATAACAAACATCACATATTTAATGGGGGTTGCGAGGTGGCGGTCGACTTTCCTTTGCGTCTGGCCTTTTGGCCCGCCACCCTTCTCCTGTGTGTTCTCGGCGCCCTACAGGGTGACGGCGTGGGAATCACAAAAAGTATTCTGGGGGCGGCTGCTTCGCCAGATGCCCTCGCACATCCGCCGTAGCCGCGGTAAAGTACACGACATTGCGGTCCACCTGCGAATGTTCGCCAATTTCAAGAATCGACGCTACGTTGCCGCAGCGGTAGCAGTAGTTTGGGGCCGACCACACCGTGCAGCAGCTGCTGTCAAACATGGACTTGTACCCTTCGAGTACAAGCTGATGCGCGCGCGCGATCAGACTAAGACCATTGCGGTGGATGAAGGTCTTTGCGACGTCGGCGCCAAACACGAAGCCAGCACCCCGCTGGCTGACGCTCCAGCCTTCGATGTCCTCTGGGTCCGACCACAGGAGGTCGCTCATCGGCCCTTCATGTGGCACCTCTTGCTTGCGGTCGAGCACGCGCACCTCGTCTAGCGTGTTGATTTGCGGGCTGAGTCCACCGTGAACGCAGAAGACGTCCTCCTCTACCACTGCCCCCAGCGGCATGTAGTCAAACAGCTCCGTGCACAGTCTCCACACGTTGGCTCCTCCGTACTTGCGATAGCACTCATCGTAGAATCCGTACACCTGAGTAATTTGTCGTGACTCGTGGTTGCCACGCAGGAGGGTGATGCGATCGGGATAGCGAGCCTTGAGCAGCAGCAGCAGCAGCAGCGTCTCCACGCTGTGGTAACCACGGTCGACGTAGTCGCCCATGAAGACGTAGGCTGTCTCCGGCATCCGTCCTCCCTTGCTGAATAGTTCCAGTAAATCGTAGAACTGGCCGTGGATGTCGCCACATAGGGTTACAGGGGCGTAGATGGTTTCGATGTTGCCTTCCTCCAGCATTAGGTCCTTGCAGCGACTGCAGAGCTGCACCACCTGCTCCTCTGTCAGGAGCTTGCCCTCGTACATCGCCTCTAACTGCTGATTGAGATCGCTCGACATGGCTAGACGCTAGTATATATATATCCGGTTTCAGAACTCAGCGGATGGGAATCCTATCAGAGTACTTGATACGTGAAACAAGCACTGTCGTTGAGGAGCGCTTCAATTCTGTGCGCACGTGACAAAAACAACGAGAGTCCTCGAAGGACCAACAACAACGCAACCAGCGTAAAAAAAAAGAAGGAAAACGACAACAACGTCTGCGCGGTTGTGCCACGAGAGAGAAGGCGGCGCGCAATACTAAGCAGCCCTACCCTTGCACGAAAGCGCCCACAGCAGGAACAATTAGGAAGTGAGAAACAAGTAACTTCATAAAAAAAAAGGTCAACAGAAGCGGAGAATAAAGGCGCAACGGTTGCTTTGATAAAACGAATGACGTCTGATCTCCTTTTGGTGGTTGAGAATGAATTCCACTACGACCTTTGAAGCAAGAAGTACGATGGAGGACAACAAACCTGAGCAAGAGTGCGCCAGGAGAGAGAAAGCGAGCGCAGCTACACGGCTTCAAGGTGAACTTCTCGTTTTTCTAGTCAGAGCACGATGATGGTCGCATCTAAACCCAAATAATAATAATAATAATAATAATAATATTCAGTTCGTGGCAGTGCGCCGGGAGACACGGGGGAAAGAAGTAGAGAGGTTAGGTGGGTCAAATACGTCAACGAGCAGTGCCCCTTCAGATGCCCCATAGAATACATCAGTTCTACACTTCAAAGGCTTCAAGTGGGCTAAGGTGAGCGGCAGAAATCGCGTAGCACACCATCAGAAGGGGGGGGGGAGGAAGGGGAGGGGAAAGGAATTGGAAAAACTGCAACGCAACGGATCCAATTTATGGACGCAAAAAGAGACACGCGAGGCAGAAGGGTCTCCGTTTGCGCAGATGACTACGGCGTTTTTTTTTTCCCTTCCTTCGTTCGTTTGTTAGAGCGTGATGCACCCGAAAGCGGTGCCGCACAAGAAAAACGACGCCAACAGCAAAGAAAAACTGAAAGAAGTGGACACCCACTTTTCTTAACCGAGAGCTCACCACCTTGAATGGACAGCTCCGAAACTTGCTGTCGACGCATATGTGGCAAGAACTACTTTGGAAGTAGATGTATGATAATAGCGGAGGCCAGGAGTGAAGCCCCCATCATCGTGTGCAATAAGCACAAAACCGCAAGCAGCCACTACCACGGCTCTCACGCTTTCTTGAAGGGAGTGAGGCGACCATCTTTGATGGCGCTACTCCTTGCCAGGCGCCGCGACGAATGTGATGGAGGTGCTGTTGACACAGTGGCGCTCGTTTGGCGGCGGATTCGAAAAGCCCTCATTGCGAAAGATGTGACCCAGGTGGCTGTTGCACGCGTTGCACACTATCTCCACGCGCCGACCGTCCTTGTCCGGCTGCTCGCGCACAGCCTTCGGGATGCAGTCCCAGAAGCCGGGCCACCCACACCCGCACGCAAACTTCATTGCGGAGGTGTACAGGGGCGTCTTGCACGCGGTGCACACGTACTCGCCCTCGCCGAAGAAGTTGTCGTACTTTCCGCCGACGGGGTCCGTACCCTTCTCTCGCAAGATGCGGTACTCCGCAGGGGTCAGTATGGCCCTCCACTCCGCCTCCGGCTTGTCCTTCGAGCCGCCGTCGTTCGCCTGCGCGCAGTTTGTTTTCGGTGCGGTCATTTGAAAGCGAAAGTGACGGACTCGGCAAGAATACAAATGAAAGGAAGTCGTGCTGGAGGCGATAACGGGGGAAGTGCGACGAATAAATAAGGAATGAATGGACAGCATACGCAGCGACACGCGATGCGACATCGAACGAAAACCGCACAGTAGTCAGCCGACAACGGGGTGCAGTCCACAAAGCAGAGGTTCTTGTGGGAACCTGAAATAAATAATTGAATATATATTTAAAAGAACCAGGAAAGAAAAGGCAAGAACACAGGGTGCCGAAGTTATGTGAGTCGCGATGTGTCATGAAGGACAGTTTGCAGCACACGCATGCAGCCACCGACAACACGACCTTACATGCACTATCACGCTTCCAAGCAGATGATTGCAGACCCAAAGCAGCATATAACCGTGTATTCGCAGCAGACCTGCTTTCTCTCTTTAAGAAAACAAGTTTACAGGAAGCATACACCCATTCAGAAGGTAAAGATGCGCGGCAAGCGTTGCACTTGAGTGCGTGCATTTGCCATGACTCAACAGCGCAACACGCGTGGCGCATTCCGCCACTTCAGCGGGCAACGGTAAGCATTCATAGCAGAGCAGCGGTCACATCATGGCACGTGCATCCTTCTACCGGTAAGCACAAATGTGCGCGGTCCATTACACATTCATCTCTCAACAAACGTTGCACCGCGTAGAAAAACGGAAGAAGCACTGAACGCATCGTGCGCAAACGGGAGCTCCGAATGGTGTGAATTCAAGCGTATCCTTCGAGGCAACGTAAATCAGCGGACTGATGCGTCTTGGTGTCCGACTTGGGGCAGCTTTGTGAAGAAAAGTGCATACACAACAAAAGCAACAACCAAAAAAAAACAACAAAGATAGGAGCGTTGCGCTGACAGTTGACTGGATGTGCAGTGCTCAAGGGCTGCATGTGCTGGTGGTGGGAACGTGGCAGCGTGAAATGGCGGGACGGGAGCCGTGGTGGTGTAGCACTCTCAAATAACCCTTTAGCGGCACCGTCGTTGTATGAAGACTGACGATGGCAACATGTGCTTGCTCGTGCGCTTACGTTGAAGGTCAACGATGCGCTAGAGAAGTGCACACCTTCGCGATGGTGGCGGCTCGGTATCGGCTTTTCAAGTGTTGATCACGAAGAAAGACCTTCCCCAAAAAAGTGTGTGTGCCTGTGTGTGTGAGGGGGGGGGGGCACTCAATGAGAACGCGTAATAACGAAGCGTATTGCGAGCTGAGCGTGAATGTAGCCGGTGGGGCTCTGATAATGAAAGCACCCGAGGTCTGCTCTTCGGGCTCTCCATGTGAAGCCACCTTGCTGCTCTGCCGCTGTTGTTTTGCATCACACTGAAACACCAGGCACGATTCTGCATCCCCCTGCCCCTTAACTGATACCAGCCTCTGGAAACTCTCCTCGTTGTATGAAGCAAGAAGAATATCCAGCTGAGGGCGTTGATGCATGCGTTATCAGGACAGCTTCACTCTTGGCAACAGTCTTGATAGCCCTGCTGCATCGCAACGCTCCCATCGTCTTGGTCGTCCAAGAACAAAGTGAAACTCAGTAGCACTTGAGACGCCGCCCAAAGACACACCGCCGCACATAGTGGACGGTGCAGAAGACAAAGCGGGCCGGAAGTGCTCCGCTCAGTCTTACCTCCTCTTCGGAACTGTCCGCTTTACCGTCTTCTTTACTTTCTTCTTTGGGAGGGGCGGTGGCGGTGTGCTCTCCTCTTCGTCTTCTTCAGCGATCTCGTTGGCAACATCTTCCACTTCCTCGCCTACTTCTGCATCCTCATCGTCGCCTACCGTGCGTGTAACCTCATCCCATGAGCTGTGCCGCACCTGACGCATCACACTTGCCTTTTTCTTGGATGAGGTCGCTGCCGCAGCACTGCTTTTGGCAGACTTGCCGCGGCGTGTCACCGCCTCCTCTTCCTCTTCCACCGCCGCGGCCTCTATCTCCTCCTCGTCCTCAGAAGCGTAGTCGTCTTCATCGGCAGATGCGGATTCGTCTTCGTCTTCTTCCTCCAGCGCTGCTGCTCTAGCTCTCTTGGTTGAGGGCAGTGCTGCTGCGGCGGCAGCAGCACGTTGCTTGCGAGCTGGGCTACCCGGCTGGCTGCGCAAAGACGGTGCGGCGGTGTGTGCGCTGCTGCTGCTGCCCTTGCCATGCCTCTTGACTACCGCAGCGGGGCTTGCGTGTGAGGGCTTGCGAGACGGTGCCACGATCTCCTCCTCTTCTTCTTCCTCCTCGTTCGCTTCATCCTCCTCGGCTTCCGCCGTAGCCTGTTGGCGTCGTTGAGCGGCGGTGGTAGTGGGGGCCGCACTCCCCCTTTTCCCGGCTGCCTTGGCCGTCTTATGCGCTGGTGAGGTCACCGAGGAGCCTCGCTTGGCTTTTCTGTTGCCCTTGCTGGGTTCGATCTCTTCCTCGTCATGCACTTCCCCTTCCTCCTCGCCCGCCGTAGCTTCTTCGTCTTCCAGTGGTGTCTCCTTTACTGGCACTTCGTCTGCATCCGCTTCAACTGAAACAACGCCACGACCCGTCTTCTTTGCGAGGCGGCTCTTGTTCGGTCGGCGGTGCTCCACCACTCCCTCATCCTCTTCCTTCTCCTCGGCTGCTTCGTTGTCCGCCGCTGCGTCACGCGCTGACCTCAGCGCTGCCTTTGCGCTCACCGCGGACGTCACTGAGCGGCCATCGCGAATCATGCTAGCCTTCGATAAATGTTTGGGCCTGCTCGCCGTGGCTACCGCTGCAGTCGTTTTGTCACCCGAGACAAACGCCTGCGAAGAAGCGGCGCGCTTCCCAGGGGTCGCCTCCTCGGGGGCGGGAGGGCTGGTGGGGACGACTCGTGAACCATCCACGTACTTGCGGCGAGGGTACAGCTCTTGTAGTCGCTTCTCCTGCTTGGATGTGCGCCACCACGCACCGGTGTCAACAGTAGCATTCGGGTCGTCCACTTCGTTGCCTTCTGCAGTAGCAGCGACAGCAGCAGCGCGGCGTATGACACGTTGCGGCACATCCTCTTCCCCACTATCCTCCGTATTTACAACGCCGCGCACGGCGTTGGCGGCATACTGCTGCTTGGCACTTCCTTCTTGTGAGCTCGTTAGTGGCTCTGCTGAGCCCAGTGCAGCGGCTGCTGTTCCCGCTGTGCCATGAGACTTAATGTCGTTGGCCGTCGTCTCTGAAGATGACTTTGGAGGCTCAATGGCTGGCACCCCGCTCTCAGACCGAATGCCACTCTCCACAAGCAGCCGCTCCGGCTCGGACATCAGCAGCTTTGTGAAATCGTTGCGCCCCCCACGCTTTGCGAGCACGAAAGCCTCACCGAGGCTCAGCCCGTCCTCTTGCGCACCCGGAAGCCCTTTTAGCATGTCGTAAAGCGTCACGCTGGCCATGGTGGCGCCCGTCAAGGCCTCCATCTCCACCCCAGCTTTGGACTCCGTCGCCACGGTGCAGAAGCAGTAGAGCACGCTGTACTCCGGGCGGATGGGCGGCTGACCAGGTGCAGTGGTGCGACGCCGTAGCACGACGCGGTGTGGCATCTGAGACGGGCGAGGCTGCTGCTGCACCTGACGTCGGCGGAATGTGAAGGAGCACCGTTGAATGGGCGTTGGGTAGCAGAAAGGGATGAGGGAGCTGACCTGCTTCACTGCGTTGGTGCCAGCAACGACGGCCGTGGCGAAGAGAGGACCCTTCTTGCTCGTGTAGTACTCCTCAATGATGGGTACGGCAGGAGGTCCCGCCCCCACCATCTCGCTGATAGACGCACCTGTGAGGGTCGGAGAGGAGGCGGGCGTTAGCAGGTGCTTCATGGACTGCAGGTACACGTTCGTGGTGGGTGGTACAATGACCGTGGAAACCGCAGTGGCCAACCGATACAACGGACGGCGTGCGGAGGTGGGAGATGGGTGAGCCGGCTCGTCAGAGGCAGGAGCCAGCGGCGCGGCAGAGGTGCCTGCTGCAGCGGCGGAGGAACCGCCTCCATCTTCTCCGTAGACTGAGCCTCCGCTACCAACTCCGGCCCTGCCGCTCTTCTCTCGCACCAAAGCACCAGACGATGGACGATCTTTCCCGCTGCGTTTGGCGGCCGCGCTGCCGGCACGACGCCCCACGGATGCCCCAACGCCCCCGCCACTACCCGATCGACGCAGGCTTCGCCGCAGCACGTGACTCCGCGGCGTCGGTCCTTTCTTTTTGGCGAGCTGGAAGATGCAGCGGTGCAGCATGATGGAGAAGAAAGAGAGAGATAATGAGGCGGAGTTGATCTCTCTGCTGTCTTCTGCAGATGTATGGTTGACTGCTAACGCAGTAAGTTCTATGCGCCGTTGATAGATTTGCTTCTATGAGAAACCACAGCCAGAGTTATGTGCATGAAGGATATCAGTAAACGCAAGGAGTAGGCGGCGGAGTGAAGCGTATCGCTAAAAAAACAAGTGTGTGGTGTTCGTCCCAATTTGAGAACACTTTTTATTGCCCGCTCGGAGCAAAAGATCTTTCCAATTCACTGCGTGCAAGGCACACGAAGGAGTTTTGAATGTACGTGTATATATGCATATACTGTTCTATGGGTTTCAGCACTTCCTCGTCGTTCCGCAGTTGCCTACCAGCTTGCATTCGAGTGAAAGTGGAATCAGTAGCCAGGATATGGAGTAAAACAACAGCAATAAAATGTTAGCGTCCATGAAGCGTTGCACCCAGTAGCAAACAGGGTTGAATGGAGGGGGGGAGGACAATATACGTGCATATATGCATACTTTGGAGCTTGTGTCTCGCAACGATGCAACCTTGACCGCACAAAGCCGCTATGCGCTCTGTTGTCGTTACAGGTCGCAGTTTTGTGCTAGCAGTCGCCTTTCCGTGCCTCAACACGCCCGGTCCCAACTTCCTTCCTTTTTCCTTTTGAGGGGAGTACTTCCAAGCGAATAGCACCGTGTACAGCCACCAACCATTAAAGCGCGGCTTTTCCCCTCTGTGGAATGCAGCGGTGAGCATGTGCTCCGACTGCTTTAGAAGAGAAAAAAAAATGATTTCCCTTCTCCAACGAGACCCGTCTCATATCTGTCCCAATCTTCTGTTCCGCTTCCAGAGTCGGCGATTCACCTTTGCCAGCAAAGCAAACCGCGCTGGAGATCGTCGAAGCCATCTGAGGCTAATCTTTGCATGTCCTCGCGCAGATGCTGCGACTGTGTGTACCCGCTGTGGGTGGAGGCGTCTCCAGTATAGAGCGAGAGCGTGTCCCACACTTTTCCTCCTTCCTCATCATCCCCGTACGTCTGATAAAGCAAGCGATCTACGGAAGCGTCACTGCTTGTCTCGCAACTCCCACGGCCGTCCATTCTCTGACGACGAGCCTCCTCATTTTGGAGGTGCGGTGGGGTGCGTTGATCGGTCGACCCACTTGCACCGCCGCGCAGCAAGGCGAGATCCCCGGAAAGGCACACAATGGGACTGATATCGTCTAGCGACCCGGGGGAATACACGATGGCGTTGTCCACAGCGCTCACCATTCGAACTCTTCGATCACCCTGCAGTGTGGTGGAAAGCAACTCAGTTGACTCACCGGCGTTGGCGGAAACCGCTTCCATGACTTGCCAAGACGGAATTTCCGTGTCGAGCAGGCGCGCTGGCATACACAGGTGAGCGTGTCCCTTGTGTGCGCTAGAAGATGTGGACGAAGTGGAGGTCGCCAACACCGACGAATGCGGAGTCACTGGCATGTCACTCCGCTGCTCCCTGTATGGACCAGATGACGAACACTCTGCGCTAGATAACTGAATGGGACTTAATACAGTCTCATAGTTCGGAAAGCTCGAGAGCAGCAGCTTCGTTGAGATGGGCGTGAAGAAGGCGTTTAGGTGGTGACCGTCGCCAGGGGCCACATTGGAGGCCCCCTTCTCCAAGGAAATCAAGTTAGATACAAGAGACCCTCCGTTTTCAGCTACTTTATATTCGCTGTGTAGGCGCGTCCCATCACGTTGACATGCCGATGAGCCCGTACTGCCAGGAGTGTCCGATTGCAATCGTGCGCGCTTTAAAGGACATAGGCCTGCGGGGAGTTCAGCCTGAACAGGCTTCGCGTTTAATGCGGTAGTGCACTCATAGTGTTGCCACCCCTGCTGATCTCTCTGCGCTTCAATAATGCTCCAGTTCTCTACAACGTGCGCGTCGGTCGCTGCTGGTGAGCGAGAGCGGCGGCGCGTTACTTGTCGATGTGAGTCCTCCACGTTGTCTCCACCAGCTTCCATTGCTGCCAGAAACATATCGGAAGATGGCAAAACGAAAGACATGGCAGACTGTGCGCCATCATTGGTGTTGTCAACATAGTCGCGAGAAGAACAGGAGAAGGCTCTTGCCTGCTGGGTGGACCACGCCAACGTGTTGGAAAGGGAAGGTGGGGTAGGAGAAACGCGAGCAAAAGTCTTGCTCATCGAAGGCACCTGTGGTGGTGGCGGCGTGGGGCTACGATTGGTGATGTCCATCCCCAGCACACGCGATGCCGAGCCTTGTGGCATCTGTGAAAGACTGCACGGGGCAGGCTGCGGAGAGTCCTCTCGCTGCGATCGACTGTGCATCCACGACATTTCTGACTCGCTGATCTAAAAGTAGTAATTAAAGATGTCAACAAGGACGAAAGTGCCGAAGCCGAAATGCACGCTTAGAAAAGCAGGAGTTGGTGTCTGCGGTGTTTGACGTCAGCTGTGAATCTATGCTTCTGTGTGCAAAGGAATAAAGCAAGCAAACAAAATAAGCAGTAATAGCAATGTAAAGATGCACGATTGTACAACACGCAAAGTTAGCGTGGAGGAGCGGGTTCCAAAGAAAGGACGAAAAACTCTTTTTTACGGTAGATCAACCGTATGTGTGTGTGTGTGTTCTTGGTACCAACGCTGCTGTACCTTTACCCTTGCGTTGCCGTGGTGTGAGATGATCAAAAGTGGGAGTAAAAGATAAGATGTCCATTGTTTACAGTGGCGGCGGCAATGGTGGTGGTGGTGGCAATCAAAGAAAAGCTACAGACTTGCTTGTAGTACAATTGCCTTTTTGCGAAGCAGTGAGTTCCGCATTCATAGGAGAGGCTATATTGGAAGAGCTGTACCTCTCTAAACGTGTTTGACATCCAACTTTCCACGCCGCCATTTGACCGGCACGGCAGACATCGCTGTCATTTCCACCGAGGGAATGATAAATGGGAAACGAAGACTGCTCTGCAGTAACACGCAACGGCACTCAAGACCACAACGCCAATGGAAGCAGTACAGCAGTTCCGTTTCCTTTCCATCACGTCCTTCACATGATGTGTCAGTTTCACTACTTCGTCAGCCAAGCATAGCACCTCGGCGCGCTGTCTTGCATTTTTTTCTGAATAGACGTATATGTATATTGTATCGCTCGACTATCCAATCCTTTTATTCACCAGCGCACACAGCGATCGTGTGAAACACAACTGCTCCAAGGTCCAATTGATTGCCAAAAAACAGAAAAAAACGTGGAATGAAGAAAAGCCTACTGGACGCCTCGCCTACAGCAACCCAACTTGGCCAACAAACAAGCAAACACAGAAAGCAGCTTGTACCCACTTGCATACCACTGCCTGTCTCTCTACCTGCTTCCCTCCCCCTCAGAGTATCCACCAACAAAGAACTGAGATGCATGAATAGGGAGAGCGTAGAGGTAGCCACCAAGCAACATAGAATCGCATCGCCGACTCTGAAAACCAAAAGGACGTCATAAGAAAAGACATATGAAGACGCCAAAAAAAAAAAAACATTCAACCGCCTTGAAGCCTGCCCCGTTGGTCCTCCATTTGCACGTCTCCGCAGCATCGCACCACGCAGGAGGAACGAAGGGGGCCGGGTGAAGGACAAAAAAACAACGCCAGCAAGCTTTCTTCCAACAACCCAAAATGGAGTGATCGAATCTGCAGCCACGACAGAAGGAAAACAAAACAATGCGGGGGCAGCCAAAGGGAAAAAGAAGAAGAAAACAAATAAATAAGAATCATCACGAGGAAACATGAGTTCTATCAACGTGAATCGAGGAAAAAGGCGGTCGAGGGCCGCCTTTCTTCTGTGTAGACACTTGCGCGCTGCACACACACGCACGGAGGCAGGGATCAGTGTCTAACCCAACAGAGCATTCGCTAAAAACTCCCGCACCTCCGCAGAGCCACCGCGCATTGCCAGATGGAGAGCGACCCTATTATCGGTCGCGATAAATACCTTTGCTTGCACCATCACCAACGTATGCGCTTCGTTCACCAACGCACCCGCCATCTTCAGCACGTGCGACGCTGTGGTGATCTTCTCTGGGACACCGCCCTCGATGTACATGCCAAAGAAGCCGGCGAGCTGCTGAGCCGCCTCTGTCAAATTCTTCATGGAGTGCAGTGCAAAGGTACCTGCCGTCTCGTTCGCCGCCTGCTCCTCCCACTTGCGGTTCATCTCGTCACCGAGGTTGACGGGTGAAATAAAATCACTCACGTCCACGTCGAAGCTCTCCATCGGGTACTCGTCCTGATCCTCCGGTGTCTCCTCCTCGCCCGACTCGGCCATCGTGAAGCGGAAGATCGTCCGCACCTCTCCGCTGGGGAACTCGTCGGACGCGTAGTGCAACACCACATAGCCGTACTGAGTCTCGCCAGGGTTGATTTGTTCGATAGCGATGGCGTACAGCGGCTCCGCCTCGAGTTCCTCGGTATCGGTCACTACCAGCACGTTCCTAAAGAGCAGACTGTCCATAATGTTCTTCACCTTGAACTGCAACACCAAGTGTTCCGGGTAGAGATGCTTCATCACGGACACAACGTACTCGTTGTCCGAATCAGTAATGAAAAGCGGCTCCGTGCTCTTTAACGGCTCACCGAGCTCGCGCAGCTGCTTCACGTGGCGCAGCGCGTTGCGGCCCTGGAGGATAGCCGGGGTAATCAGTGGCAGCCCGCCAGCACCAAGCGAGTTCGTTGAGGCGGCAAGCGCAGCGGCCGCCACGTCCATCTCCGTTGGGCTGCTGTCCTCCACCAGACCCTTCTTCTTGGCGTCACGCGTTGCGCGACGGTGCTGCGAGACGACCTCGGCCACATCTTTCACATACGTGCGGACAATGACCTCGTCGTTTTGCAGGAACAGCTTCGTGTACAGCAAGGCGCGGTCCCGCACCTCATCGTCCGAGTCGCTGCAGGAGCGCTTCAGCAGCGCCACGATGGAGCGGCGCAGCGTCGGCACACTAGCGGCAATCTTCGCTAGCGTGGTCACGGCGACTGCCCGCACATCCGGCTTCTCTAGTGTCGCGTGATTGTAGACGTAGCGGACAAAGCGGCGCGGATTGGCGCAGCTCGGCACCTTTTCACCGAGGTGCATGAGCACGCGCTTCGTGATCTGCGAGAACTCGCAGTCGTCGATAAACTCCGCAAGGTGGCTGAGGACAACCTCGTTGGAGCTGGGGTTGGACTTGGAGATGTCCAGCATGGCGTCCACCACGCTTTGCTTTAGAGAGCTACCGCCCTCGTCGCTGAGCGCGCGAAAGAGGAAGGCGAGGAGGGTCTCGTACTTGCTCGGAAACTTCGCGTTCAGCACCCGCATCGCATCGACAATGGTCAGTTTCAGCTCATCGTCGAGGTCGCTCATGTAGCTGCCCGAGGAAAGCTGAACGAGGAGGCGCTCAATGGAGCACTCGGTGCCAGTCTTCAGGAGGCAGGTGATGGCCAGAGTAGCAATGATGCGGTTGGAGTCTAGCGCAAGGGCCTCTAGCTCGGTGTTAATTGGGGCCACAGCAGCCGGATGCGCAGTCGAAATGCGGCTGATGAGAAACACCGCGGCGAAGCGCAGCACCGGGTTCTGCGAGCTGAGATACAGCTGCAGCACCGTCACCACGGGTGTCAGCTCCTTGTCCGACACGTTGCACAGGGAGCAAATGGACTTTGCCGTCTCGAAGACAATCATGTCGCTGCGGTGCAGCATAGACACGGCAAACTTGTAAATGCCCAGCGAGCTGGTGAAGTCGTCCCGCATGAGCTCCGTGCACATCTTAATGACAAGGCAGACAGCGAGGGAGGATCGGATACGTCCTGTCGTGGCGTCCTCAATGAGGCGATCCACCGAGAGTCGGTCGTTGTTACGGATTTTGTGCAGAAGTGCGATGGCGGGATATTGGGCCTTCGTCCGTTCTCGCATCACCTCATTCAGCTGCGTCGCCCACTTGCGTGGCATCTCCGGCTGCGTGTGCGACATGTGGATGCCCGTCACCAAGGCCGCCGTCACTACATTGGGGTTTCGGGACGTCATGCACTCCACAATAGTGCGGTCCATTGAGTTGTACATGCTGCTGTCCATCACAGAGTACAGGGTACGAATGGCACAGCTCTTGTCGGAGTCACCTTTCTTCTTAATGTCCATCATGAGTGCGTTCGACGCGATGAAGCTCTGCTCCACCAGCGGGCTGAGTTCCTTCATCAGTATGTACTGCAATCGGCGCAGCTTTGGGTATGTCGACTGCATCAGCTTCGTCGACATGAAGAAGACGTCAGTTGCCTCCGCCTCTGTCAGCCGCACGCCGATGGACATGAGGTAGAGCACCTGGGTCATGGCCTGGATGGAGCGTTCCTCATCAAGGGGGATTTTGTTAAAGACGCGGCATTCCTGCAGCGCAGAGGCCTTATCAAGCCCATGGAAGGGCAGCATTTCCTCCTCCTCCTCATCTTCGTAACGAGAGCCGTTCTCCATTTTTTCCACTGCCTCTGTGCTTCGTCAGCAAACGAAAGGAGCGCAGCAAGCTTGGCTCTTCTTTGGTGGGGATCCGTCGGGCCCACAAAAATGGCAGAGGAGAAACACTGGGAATTTTGTATCGCGTTACAGTCCTTCAAGGGAAAACAGCATCAAATCAATGAGCGCACTGGTGCACACACACAGACACACACACACACACACACACACAATGCTACAACAACAGCAAAGTTCTTCCTGATAGAAGGCAACAACAAACAACAGACGACAAAGGACCAAAAGGAACAGAAAACAGATACCGACAGAGAGCAGCGCAACGCTACACAGTGCAGCGAGACTCGAAGGTGGCCTAACATGTAAGGCGCTTATGTGCATTAAAGGAGGCGCAGCTCGATGGTAAAACAACCCTAACGAAAGCCAGCAGAGGAACTCATATTGCAGCTGGCCCGGGCATCCCCCCCGCCTCCATCAGACGCATTCCAAGCTCATAGAGATTCTTTTAAAGTGACGTTGTTCCACACAGGCACATGGGGTGAAGCACCTTCTTACGCGCAAAGATACGCAGTTTTAAAAGAAAAACAAAGACAAAAGACTATCATACAGATGAGAACAGGGCAGCACAAAGAAGAAGAAAAAAAGGCCGCCCTGTATGCGTGCAAGGACGTTTCTCCTTTACATGCTCCCAGACCTCCGGCTTACGCTGCTTCAGCGCTTAGAAAACATCGATTTGGCAAAGCAAAGCGCAGAGCACGGGGACGGGAAATAGAATGCAAGAAATTGGGCCGCTCGTTTCAACAGCGTATATATATATATATATATGTATACATGAGTGATCAAGGTGGGAATGAACCATACAAAGGGGAGCTCCTTGCCCACAGGAGACTCGCCTTTCTGTGGCGAAACCAACACACACGCACACGCAAGGGTGACACAATGGTCCTGCTATCTTCCTTTAAGGCCAAACAGCTCCGCATGGATCCGTTGCGCCTCTACTCCTTGCCATCGCCGCCGTCATCAGCAACGGTTTCCTCCCCCTTCCTTTCCTCGCCGCAGCCGCCAACTTCATCCTCCTCGTCCACTTCCTCGTAGTACTCCTCGTAGAAGTACTCGATGTTGCACCGCTCACGGAAACCGCGCCACACAGCTTGAATACGAGTGGCCGCTGCAATTTCCTCTGGTGTGTGACGGCACTGAGCAACGCATGTAGTACGCTGCGACACAGGCGGGCGTGGAATGGGGAAGATGCTTGTTTGAGGCACTGAGAGAACAGCTGCGGATGTGGTGGTTGGCGAACGACGGAATACATCGCCGTCTTGCACCCCGACGCGCTTTCTGGAGTTCCTCACAGAGTCAGAGTGCGCGGCCTCACCAGCTCCCGTTTCCTTCACCTCCTCTACATCTTCCTCAGATTTTTCCTCTTCGCTGTACTCGCTGATCGTAGAGGATGAGGGACGTTGCACACGTTTTGCATCGTACAACTCGCAGGTGGAGTCATTACAGAGGTAGCAGAGGAGCTTGTCGTTGGAGCCGGTAAGGCGGGAGAGGGACTGCTGCAAGGCGCTGCAACTCGGCGAGTAACGGCCGATGTCGGCCATCATGGGCGATGTAATCACAGACGCGCCAGTGTGGCTGAAACCGGGCAGTGTTGAGAGATCTTGGCGTGAGGACTGACGGTCCGCAGCATTCGGACCTGCGAGTGTCTCCGCCTCTGGTGAGACAGGGCCGGAGTTACGGGAGGCGCCCTTACATTGCTGCGTTGCCGGCGGCCGAGGTACAAGGAACCGATGGGCCGACGAGCCGGAAGGCGAGGGGGTAGGTTCGACGGACTTGCGCAACGACCGCTGCTGGAGAGAGCGCAGCGCCAGAAAGGACCGCGCAAACGCTTGGATCCATGTTGCGTACAAATTGACGGTGGTGGGCGAGAGCTTCTGCATTGCAGGCACAAGTTCTTCGCCAGAGGGCGACTGGCGCGAGGATGTTTGCGTGAAATGGGAGCGCCAACACGATTGGATGCGCCGTGCAGCAGCGTCGCGAGAGTGCTTTGAAGGAAGTGCATCGTCACTGCCCCGCTGCTCACAACTGTGAGTGCGATGCACGCGGTATTGCGATTCAATACGCACTGCAGTGCCATCGCGGCGAGCTTGCTCTTGTTGCTGGTCACTTTCATTTTCAGGGCCCACACGTCCCCCCCGAGAAACCGACTCTTGTTGCGCCCGGTGTGCCTGCCAAGCACGCTGAATCCGCATCGCGTAGCGATGACGGCCGCTTGACATAAAGTGAGAGAACTCCTTCTCTTGTTGCCGCATATGGTGCTTTCGCCACAATGCCTGAATCTTCGCAGCAGCTCTGTTCTGATACGCCTCTAGCGTTGTCAGCCGTGCTGTTCGGCGACGAGGAAGCCACCACCGCGCCCACTTCTGCAACCGCATCGTAGCGACAGCAACTTCCTCCCGCCGTCTCAGCAGACGCAACTTTTCCTCGCGCTCGTGCTCAAGAAGCTTCTTTGCAATGCATCCACGATACTTCAACACGTAGCAGTGAACAGCGCGTTTCCGGATCTGTACGCAGCGATGCGTCTTTCCAAGGCTACGGCGATCACGAGCGCCGGCAAGTACAGCCAAAACGGTCCGCATAGCCGCCACAGCCTCATCTGGGTTGCGCAAGTGCTCTTTTAGCGCCTTGTCGTGCTTCGCTTGTGTATCTGCGAGATAGGAGGCAACTGCCTTCTGTTTCTCCACCAAGCATTTTTGAGCAGCGAAACGCTCTTGGCACGCGCGCCACCAGCGTTGCACATACTTGATAAAGAGCAGCTGTCGCTGGAAGCGCGCCTCTTCAGCTAAGCGGCGACGCACACGAAGTTCCTGCAGCTCTTTACGCGCACATACGCCGCGCCAGAACGTCTGAAGGCGAATTACGGACTCTATCCGCCTCTTTACAGCGGCCCAGGCAGCACACATACGCCACCAGCTCTGCAATTTCACTGCAGCCCTGCATTGGCGCCTCTCCTCTGCTTGGATGGCGACGAGCTGCTCGTACCACACCAAAAGGGCTCGTCCCCACACTTCGAGGCTTTCACGTTGATGCAGAAAGGCTTGCACGATCGTCACACGCTCCTCTCGGAGGCGTGCTTGACGCGCCCTCTCTCGCTCCGCCGCCAGCAACTGCCGCCGCTTCCAGCTGCGGAAAAAGCACTGGATGCGAAAGGCCTGCACCTCCTCTTCGCACCGCTGCATTACGGCTGCGCTGCGCTTCCTTCGCTCATCAATTGCCAGTCGCGCCCGCCACCAAGATTGGAGACGGGTGGCGGCGTGCCGGTATACATCTGCAAGTGGGTCACCGACGAGATGGGAGTAGCACGCCTCCGTTTCCGTGTCAAGCTGCTGCAGCAGCTCAGACGGCCGCACTGGAGTGGCAAGGACTGTGGCCGCGCCGGCAACCTTGCCCAAGGCGTCCAGTCCGTCGTTGGGGTCTGAAGCTCCGGTGACGCCAGTACTGGCATCCCCATTGCGGGATGTTATACAAAGATTTTCCGTGGACGATGTGTCGGGTCTGGGTGGTGTACTGGCGGCTCCGTATAGCAGCGCGGTCATGCGCCGGCCTCGTCCAGGCGCGCCGCTGATGCTGTATGGTGAGACGCCAGCCTGGTTTACCAGCTGAGCCGCGGTGTTTTCCGGCCTGCCATTGTCGTTCTCTCTCACCTCGTCGTAGTCAAAGTCCTCTTCGCTTTCTTCGTCTTCTAGGCGACTCGTAGAACTGGCCTCCTCATTTTGCAGCTGCGAGACGACAGCGGCGCGCAGACTGCGGTATCGTCGAAAGGTACTCTGCGGCATCGTCGTGACAAAGTACGGCGCCGGCTTGCTGGGGCGATACACTGTTGGAAAGATCTGCGTGCCCAAAGAGCTACTGCTGCTTTGACGCTCAAGGGCCGGCTGCTTCGCGAGGGAGTGGATACGTACACGGGAATTTGGCGAAATTTGGGGTTGCCGCTGCTTCTTTGTTCTTGACGCAGATCTGCTGCGTGCCGCTACGCCCTTCTGCGTCACCGTGGGCACCCCGTTGTTGCTGTTCGTCGCACCCTCCGCGATGTCTGTGGATGGTGGAACGAGAACAGCAGGAAGAGGGGCACGCGCTTTGGCCGCTGAGAGAAAGGGTGGCGCTGCGTTGTTCAGTTGTGCGTCCTTCACCCAAAATCGCATGGCGTCTCCCTTCCGCGCTGCCTGTACGTAGGCGCGCACCTCGTCTGGAAGGTCTGAAGGATGGTCTGAAGACGAAGCGGACGACAGAGAGAAGAGGCCTTCGACCAGCGTTGTGATGTCTATGGCATCGGTAGCGCCGCTCGACGGCGTTCGACACGCAGGCGCACCTGGGAAAGTGAAATCGTGCGTCACGTAAGGAAGCAGCGGTGCCGCAGCGACGGAGAGTGCACCGGTCGCCCTGGCGTGCGCCGCGGCCAGGCGGCGTTGGCACTCCAGCTGCTTTGCATCTGTGGGACTCAAATACTGCTTCGCACACCCCAAGGCCATCTCGCACTGCTGCACCTCCATTGGGCCAGACGGATCGCACCAGGTTGCCATGGTGGCGATGAAGTGATGCCCGCGAATGAGCTGCAGCGCCATAAATGTGTGTATCGCAGCCGCCGCCTCGTTGGAGGTGCCAAGCGAGTCCAGTTGCAACTCTTCTGCCGCTTTCAAGTAATAGTAACTCAGCTCCATGCACCGTGCGATGGCCTCCGCAGCATCGTCGTAGTGCTCCACGTCCAAGAAAGAGACAGCCAAGTTGTAAAGCACAACAACGCCCCAAACGCCACGGGCGTCCACCAGAGCTTTGAGCAACTCGTAGATGGTCCTAGCCTGTCCGCCACGAGAGAAGCGATCGGCAAGGCAAACCGCCGCATTGTTGCGCACGGCACAGCGCAGCAGTTGGCACCGTGTGGTGTTGGGCTCCGTGCCATCTGCGATACAGTAAGACGCGGGAGGCTTCGGCTTGCTGACAACTTTCTTTACTGCGCTCAAAGCCCGAGGCCGAACCCGGCCGCTGCTGGTGCTCGTGCAACGGCGCGGACGAGCGGGGCGCTTCCACTCTGGAAAGAGATTTTCGTCCGCCGACCGGACAAGATATCGCATCGCCGTTTGAAAGTAGGCCTCCTGCACCGCCAGTGGCTCTGCCGTCACACTGCAACGCACACCGGCGTTGTTTGCGGCGACCGTGTATGTCTCCGCAAGTCGTTGCGACACCTCCGCGCGCCACTCTGCAGCGTGTGCAGCGGAGGCGGCCACCATCGCCGCCGATGCGGACAACGGTGCCGCGGAGCCGCTGCAAGGCGTCGCGCCAACGGATGGCAGAGCAGCAGCAACAGCAGCACCCTTAGAAGACGGCCCACGTTTTCGCACGCGAGTCGGCGCTACATCTTCTTGCGCTGCGTGCAAGGCCTTCTTTAATGTGTTCAGGGCACCGCCGACATTGCCGTCGCACAGCAGCTTGTTGGCCTCAGCTTTCTCCCGCTCCACTTGTGCCATCAGTTGTTGAACTGCCGCTACGTAAGGTGGAAGGCGATCTTTATCTCCCCGACTCGATACACAAGTGCTGCCAGAGTCGTGGGAGAAAAGGGAGGATCGCCGAGAATGGCCGCGCGTGGCGTGTTTGCCAGCGATTGGACGCGGCATACCTAGGACAGAGTGGTGTGTCGGCCTTGTTTTCTCCGCGGCGTAGGCAGCCGTCGGCAGACCGCCTTCTGCAGACCCAGCGCGTGGTGCATCCCAGGCATTTTCGCGGGGAGTTGCACGCCCTTCTTGTTGCCGACTCTTCGACCTCATTACTGCACCTGCCGGCGCTGACGCGCCAAACCGCTTGGCGTGAGTCGTTTGAATTGGAGGAAGTATGACGCCGGGCCCCTCCCACCGTGGGCCACCTTGCCTATCAGCTGCACGATCAAACGGCGCAGCCGAATACGAGTGCTGATTGAGCTGCATAGATGGAGGTGCTCGGTGAAGTGTTTCCTTTCAGAGTTCAAGAACTCTATCGAGAGGGACTAAGCCCAGCAGCTCCTACGGCGCCACCAGCAGGTTATATACAAAGATGTTTGTATAATGTACTTCACCCCCAATGGCCTGTGCACGGCTCTTCGTTGGTGCCTTTTCTTGTACACTTATGTCTACCTCTCTCTTGTTCAATTATTCGCGCGACACGAACGGAGTCGCTTCTACACGTGGCTGGGCAACGGAGGAAGGGGGAGGGGGCAGGACGAAGGGAAAAACGTCAGGTATGGCGCATGGCAGGAATCACACCATCGAATTAAAAAAAAAAAAAAAGCAACACCCAAGGAGAGCAAGCGAAGTGGTAGCAGAAAGAAGATTTGTGTATGTGTGTGTGG
>LJSK01000271.1:24223-35326 GCA_001299535.1 Leptomonas seymouri
GGGGGGGGGGGGGGGGCAGGCAATGAGCCCAAACAGCCAGAGCAACGAGTTAGTTTATAAAGAAGCCCTTTACTGCCACGTGTGCAGGTCGTTTCGTGTCAAGACGATGCGACTGCGTGGAATTGATGCTCCAAAATGAAAGAACGAAGAGGCAGTGACGAGGCACTTTATGTCGAGCTGCTCTCTCTATGCATCTTCTTTTCCTTTTGAGGGCCATTGAACTGAGTTTTTCTTTTTATTATTCATGTTTATGCCTTCGTTGGGGAAACGAGCAGCAATGAGCTCAACTGAGATAAGCCGCGATATGTGATGAAAGATGCCCACGAAACCGCATCGAACTTGCAGCCCAAACCTCAATGATGTGGCGGATTCCAGCTCCATTGGGCCACCTCCAACGCCATCGTTGCCACCGGCTTGTGGTCGTGTGTCGCACTGAGCCACTCAAGCGGAACATGACGAATGCCCAACTTCGCTCCAAGCAAGGCACCGACCAGCATCGCCCGCTGACAAGTTGGACCGCCAAGGTGAATCGCCTGGGCCACACCTTTCGCAAAGCTCACAGGAGCACGCGCGATGGTCAGACTCTCGCACACCACAATAGCGTCCTTGGCAGTGTGGCGCACCGGCAACCATCGCTGCGTCGCAGGCGTCGTGCACGCAGGTGCAGCCTGTCGGGATGCAAGTCGCTTTTGCACATCCCACAGATGCTGCCTCTGTTTGCGGAGCGCGTCCAAAGCGTCACCGCTGGAAAACGCGGGGATAAAGGGCTGTACATCCGATGGGAAGATGGCCATCGCTCCGCGCTCCGCCATAAACGCGGCATTGCGCATGGGGTTGGGATTGCTCTGCAAGTTGCGCATTACGACGCCGAGAGCGGAAAGGGTGTAGTCCCGCACCGCCGCACGCTCTGCTGTGGCTGCCTCATGAAGAGAAATCTTCTCCCCTTCGGAATCCACTTGCGTTGATTGTGCCTGCCCCCGTTCTCCACCAGACGAAGCTTCCGCAGTGTTGGCAGAGGATTCAGTCAGAAACTCAATGAAGGGGTCCAGATACTCGCGCAGCGTCGCATCGCTGGCGTAGGGATAGATGGCCGGTGTGGGGAGCAGGCAGCAAAGGGTGTGTAAGAGAGAAGCGTGTTCTTGCTCAAACACGTGCGTGGGGTGCACGGCAGAGGCAGCACGCACCAGTTGCTCTTGCACATACTGCACGGGGAAGTCTCCCCGGGCGCTGCTCATGGCACGAAGCATTTCGAAAAAAAGAAAGTAGGAAAATGAGTGGTGCTGTAGGGAATGCGATGCACCGAGGGAGCTGGACGGCGTGCTGCCGCCGGTAAGGGGTGCCATCTCCGTCCCACGCGGGGGCACACGCGCAAAAACCACCAGCTCGTGAGCGTCACCCGTAGGAGTCGTCGTGTCAGCATCCACGGAAGACGAGGCAGTTGCCTTCATCTCCTCATGCATCCGCTGCATGTACCCTTCCACCTCTTCTTGACTGTAGCCGTTGAGTGGACGAGCAGCCGCGTCGGCCACCGCCGCGCCGACTAACAAGCCCACTTGCTTCTGTTGGACCATGCTAAGCTGTTTGAAGCTGTTCTGGTAGAAGTTGTCCACGCGCGCTGGCGTGTGCGAAAGCGGCGGCGCCATGGTTGAGACGTGCCGACAACCACTGTGAGGGTGTGTGTGTTTAAGTAAAAAGAAAGTCGTCAAGCGAAACTTCGGCGCAGCGCTCGTGTTGTGAGGTACCTCTTACGAAAAGCATGCGTTCACGAAGGCAGTTTGCGCCGAATTCGGAGAGAAGTGCATGCATAAAGGAAACAGAACGAGTCGATGGCTCGCAGAGAAAAGAATGGCGCCAACGGGTATTGTCACCAAGAGGGAGCGAAAAAGAAAAGGTAAAAATACACACGTGAGCGCTGATCCGTCCAGTGCTTTATATACGCCTCTAACGATGCTGCGCGCTGCACAGTGGTAGTCGAAGCTGTTTGTTCGTGCAGTGCGGTCTAAATAGAGTTGCAGTGCACGCTCTCCAAATGGGCGATGTCCGAAGCAATGTTAGGCCCTCCTGCGTCTTGCATGTGCAGTCTTTTTCCTTTTCTTTCGCTTCTATTTTCAACGGATGCGCCTTCTCCAACGGCAAAAGTTCGCTCGCTGTCTTCAGCCTCACACAGAGTTCAACGGGTGGGGTGGGGGAAGTGTGGAGCTTCGATGCTACCCTCCATTGACACCCATGTAAGGGAGAGAATACAGAACAGACGCAGACGCGTCTTATTCGGCTTCTCTCGCATTCCCGTATTCACTCCGCGCGCCATCGATAAAAACTTCACAATGTATGAAACAAAACAAAAAAAAGGCAATACAAGCCCCGCTCACGTGGGAGCACCGTCGAAACCCAATGCACGGTAGGCGTCGCACAGCATCGCAAAAGCAGCTGCACCGTTTATGAACAGCGCAGCTACAAGCAGGGCAAAGAACCTGTCTCTCCCTCTATAAAGCACCCACCTCCGCCCCCCACTAATCCGTACTCACAACGGAGTCCTCACGGAGAGGCAGTGCGTGTGGGGAGGCGACGTCGCCTCGCCTGCGCTTCGTGATCTTAGCAAACTGCTTTGTCTCGACATCGGCGCTGGTGTTCGTCACGGCTGAATACGCAACCGGTGGTGAGAGCTGTACAGACAGTTGCTGTGGCATGCGGTGAAGGGGTATGTTGAATTGACTAGAGCTTCTCGACCCCGCCTCCATCATTTCATCATGCGCCGTGCTGATCTCCGGTCCTTCGCCACGCGGTGTGCTGTGGCGAAGGCCCCTCTCCTGTGATGTAACGGCGTCTGCCACCGTAATGCTGGGCGTGGCACTGGGAGAACGGCTGTCAACATGCAGGTAAATGTTCTTCGCCTGGTTGCGGTCCTCGCTCACACGGGCCTCGTGCTTGCGCACAATGTCGTCCATCGCCTTTTCCGGGTTTTCATAGGCAGCCAGACGTTGATGGCGTGCTGTTTGCGCCAGCAGCTCCCGCAGTTCCCGGACCTCGTGCCGCAGCTCGGTCACCTCCTTCTGGAGGGAAGCAGTCCTGCCAGCGCACTTGCACGGTGGCACGACAGTGGTGAGCGGTGACGAAGGAGAGGCGCTACGAAGACGCACACGGCCAAAGTCTCGACGCGCGCAGTAGCCGCGGTACCGTCGCTGGATCAGAATGGCTGCTCGGCGCTGCTCCCTGTCCGCCATGGCGCGGTATTCCTCAAGGTCTACCCACATGTTGTTCATCACTTCCTGCAAGCTGCGCATGGAGACGAGCACCTCTTCAATACTAGATCCGCTTGCCTCGATGGCCTCAATGGACGACTGACGCGTGTGATGCACCCCGGTGGTGCGAGTGTTGGAGCAGCGGGAGAGACCGGTGGCAGCACCAGCAGCTGGGTGCGCCCTTTGCGCCTTCGCCACAGCCGCTGTGTGCTGAAGCTGATAGCGAATAAAACGACAGCTCTCCGCGTCATATTCAGAAAGGTGCATGCGGGCGAGTGCGCCGCGTATGTGGCGCTGAATCACCACGGCAGCCGCCCTACGCCGGGCCAAGTCGCTGCGCCACAACACCGTCACCACCTCCTCCAGTGTGCGCGTCTTCTGTTGCAGTGCACGCACAACGGTGGCGATAGGGACTGTCTTTGTACGTTGGCGGTTGTGGTTCATTACGAGAATGCCCTCTATGGAGCTGTTGGATGGTTGCGAGTTGGGGTCCACAATGACTACACGCGTGGAGGTCCGTGTGGAGGGGGTATTCGCTGCCTCGACTCCCGCAGACGGAGACATGTTTTCGTTTGGATCCCAATATGGAGAAGTGTGTGCGCCGATGCTCTCCGCCACACCTTGCTCGCGTACGGTGTTCATGCGAGACATTGGCACGATCACGTCGGTCGTGTACTCGGAGTCCCCTATTTCCGACTCACTCCCCGCGGCGGCGCCTTCGCGAGCCCTGCTCGGCATCGCTGCGTCCTGCTCCTCCTCTTCTTTGAGTTCTTCAATGACGGCAAGGGCGTCCGCTGGCGGCTCCGCAGCATCACTCTGCTGCTTTAAGTAAGTCTCTAGTGTTTCCTTGTTCTGCACGTTCATGTACTCCAACAGGTTCCTCGACAACGCTCCGTGCTTGCGAAACAGCCGCCTCATCGCGACACGGCGCTCGCTCACAGTAAACTCTGTCTGATCGACTGTGTTGAGAAGGGGGCAAAGAAACAGCAAAAATGGGCGCCACCACAGCGTCATGTCGACGCCCTCCGCAGCACTCCCGCTGACAAATGTGAAGGGGTTGTCGTAGACCTGAATGTGCTTGAGCGTTGCCGCCAGCGCGCACAATGGCACCAGTGCGGTGGCGTTCGGCAAACGATTGGCGTGCAACTGCAGAGTGTGTAAAGACAGTGACGGCAGTCGCACATCCATGTCCGTGGCATCCTCGAGCCTGTTGTGGCTGATGTTCACCACCTGAAGAAACGGCGCACTGCGTAAGTCCGGTATCTCGATAAAGGCGTTGTGTGATAAATTGATGGCAGCAAGCGCGGTCATACCGGGCGCCGCGTCGTGGATGACAGAAGAGGAGGAGAGCCGTCGCCCGGCGCCCGGTGCGGAGAAGGACGATGTGGGAGAGCCTGCAGCACCACCGTTTTGACCTGCTGACCGCGCCGAGGGGGCGCCGAAAGATCCGTCCAAGTCGAAGAGATTCATTTGATTGTGCGAGAAGTCAATCGTGTGTAGCCGCTTCAAAGATCTCAGCAGCGTCGCCGCGTGTGCGTCGACCACGCGAAGGGCATTGTAGCTCAAGTCGAGCACCTCAAGGGACACAAAGACCTCTAAGCCACGCAGGTTACTAATCTCGTTGTGGGATGCGCGCAGCACTCTCACGAACTGCAGGATGTCGTTGATCGGCGCTTCGGGTGCAGAAGTCAGCACCAGGACGTGCGCATGTGAAATATTCAGCTCCTGCACGTCCTCTGCCCTCTCACCATTCAGCAGCTCCACATCGAAAGGTAGATCCGCCAAGTCTTGCTGCTCGCCGGGAGCAAAAGACAGGTCGACAACGTGTGTGGCGCACATTCCCTCCTGCCTGCAAAACGTCATAGAAACTATAGAAATATGTATGTATGTATGTGCGAATAGACCGGGAGAGGGAGAGCAATGAAAAGGGCTAAGCGCGCTGTTCAACCTCAGCAGGCTGCGAGGAGAGGGGGCGCTACGAGTCTCGTGTTGATGGGCAATTCTAGGCACCCAAAACAGGGAAAAAAAAAGAACTACAGAATATAGGCTACGAAATGACCAGCGCGCACAGAAGAAAAAAAAGAAACAAAGAGAACAGGGGGCAACGTAAACTCAACTATGATAAAAACAACAACGCAAGAGGCAAAAAAAAAAAGTTCTATAGTTAAGACTGCAATAAGAAAGAACAAGGGCCATCAAATTCACGCAGCACTGATGATCGCCACGCCAGGGTCGACCCTCTCAAGAGTGTGGAGGGCAGGAGTGAAGGTGACTGATTTGCCTAGAGTGCGTGTAAGGTTTTCAACGGGATATATAGCCCCTCTTCAACTGTTTGAAGCAGGATCGCGCAGTAGGTATCGAGGAAAGTGCACAGGTACACTTGTAGGCAGTTGATGCGTGCGTCGCAAAGATTGGACTGCAGTGGTGCTTATGTATATGGAATAATATGATCAGCTTAGCAAGTTTTAAGACGAAAGAGTGGTGGAGGTGAACAGGATAGCGGTAGTTGACGGGAACTCTTGCGGTAAGACGTACGTAAGGGAGTGAGAAGCACATAAAACGTTGAAAGTGAGCTTCCACTCACAAAAAGAAGCCTTGAGACAGAGCAACAAGGCTACCCCGCTGTAACGGAGTTGCATGCCCGCATCGCGCAACTTCATAGCAATCCTTCAGAAAAAAAAACAAAAGGATCACCGCCAGACACAAAGGAAAGCAAAACAGAAAAAGAGGGCCAAAGGCAAATCCTACGAGCTGCTAAGTTCTTCTTCACATTTTAAATATTTGTTTTACGTATATTCACGGCTGAAAAGACACCATTAACAACGAAACTTCCCTGTTTTCAAATGCGCCGTCGCCCGCCATCTCGCTTTCTAAAGCAGCACTTCCAGCTCGTGTCGCACGTAGGTGTGGGTGGCGTCATCACTGATGCGCGGGTAGAAAGGAAGGAGGCTTTCGGGACTGCCCACATAGACAATGTTGTAGGTGCGCCGGTAGATGTCCCGCACCTTTTGCGCCGGGTGGAAGAGGCCTTGCTCGAGGTACTGCAGCAACGTACCCGAGCCAATGACGACGCGCGCCGCCTCGTAGTAGCTGACCACCGCCGTCACCATCTTCAACCGCTCCTCGCCTATTTTGACTTCGTTCTTTGCCAACAGCTCCACGATGTTGGGGTGAATAAAATTGAGAAAGTGAGTGGCGATCCCCTCGAAGCCGTCGTTGCCAGCGACCGCGAGCAGGATGGCCCGGCACGCCTCCACTGCCATGCGTCGCATCTGAATGTTTGTCTCCGTCAAGGCGCGCTCCAGCAACGGGACGAGGGGGTAAACGTACTCCTTGCCCACTGGGCCTATCGCCTCGAAGATGTAGCGTATTGCCTTCAGCACCGAGTGCTGCACAATGACCGCCACTTGCTCACCCTCGCTGATCTTGTACTCGTTCAGCAAGTAGGGAATAATGGTGAAGGGGCCGCACTCTTTGGCGATGGCGCTAAGTGCTACGGCGGTGCAGATGCGTATCTTACGCTTGTCCTGGCGGAAGTTGTCCACGAGCTCCAAAATAATCGCAAAGGGGCGAATCTTCTTCGCGATAACACCAAAGGTGCGGGCACAGGCGTGACGCGTGGAACGCTTCGGGGCGTCGAGGAGGTCAAACAGGCTGCGTGTGGCCAACTCGTGCAGGTGGATGGCTTCCACGTCGCTGTCGTAGTTCGTGGCGATGTCCTCGATGAGCGCGATGGCGTTGTTTTGCACGGCGCTGTTGCGGCTCTTAATCACAAAGGTCAGCCGCTTCAGCAGCTCGCGAACTGAGGGTTTGAAGCGGCGGGAGCCAAGCTCTGCCAAGATGGCGCGAACAGCGCGCAGGTTTGAGCTCAGTGCTCGGGCATCAGGGTCCTCTAGCCGCTCATAGAGACTGCGACCCAAATCTTGTAAGAAGACAGTTCCGTCCCCCAGCATCACGGTGTGGGCAATGAGCGAGACGAGATCGGCTGTCTGCGCCCGCATGGTCGCCTCGCGGTTCTCGCGGCGGCGCTGGATGAGGTCGAAGATCTGCTTCAAATACGGGCGCAGCCGCGGACCCAGTGCGTTGCAGATGGTAGCGAGCACATTCATCACTAATTTGCTCACGCCCAACTCGTCCTGACGCACGGCGGCGATGGCACCATCGAGGACGAAGGTGACGAGGGTATCTGACGCTGCATCCATGCCGGTTGTGTCGACAACCTTCTTGATCGCTGTCAGGACCATGCGCTGGTACTCCTCGCTCTCGTCTTTAATCTCGGGCGACAGCTTCACCAACACATCCACGCTGCCAAGCTTCTTTGCAATTTCCACGGTCGCCGCGATGAGGCTGGTAGAGGTTTGCCTGTCGGCGGCGAGGCGGCGCACCCGCCAGAAGCCGTCGAAGAAAGGGTCCAGAATTGTCTGGCGAATGAACTGCGGCGTCACACCCTCTGCGGAGACGCACTTGCGAACCACGGAGATGAGCACCCGCCGAAACTCGTCCTCTGGGGTGCTGAACTGGTTTACCAGGTTCGGCATCATCGCCGCCGTACGCGCCTGTGCATCGTAAGGAGACATGAGCGGCACCAACGCACCAAAAGCCTGGATAAACGGTGAGGCGGTGCTGCCGATGCCTCGCACGCACTCGTCGCAAATGACATCCACAAGCGGCGCCAGCTCCTCAATGCCGTCTGGAGCGGTGGCCTCCGCGATGGCAGCGACGGCAAGCGCTGCGTCACGTTGCACCCGCTTCTCGTCCCGCAGCAGACGCTCGAGAATTGCAACCATCTCCGGTAAAGCGGCCATTAGCGCGTGTCCCACCAGCTTGGCCAGCTCAGCCATGGCCCGCATTGCGGTCTGGCGGGCAAGGGCGGAGGGGGCGTAAGACATGTCGCGCAGTGCCGCTGTAACCTCTTCGGTTCCAGCCGCGTAGCCCACCACCGCCATCACACGGGCCGTGTGCCGCCGCACGATGGCCTCTTCGTGACTAAAGTCCTCGCGGATCACCTCAAAGACGGCCTGAAACCCAACGACGCGTGTCAGCAGCGTGAGCACCTGCTTGCCGTCGTCTCGCAGAATGCGCTCGTGTGCTGTGAGAAGCGGCTCCACTAAGTGGATGACCTCCTTCGTGGACTTTCGCACCTCCTTTCCCATCTTCTGCAGGAGGGACTTAATGAATTCGATGAAGTAGTGCTTCTCCTCCAGATTCAGGATGTCAGAGCTCCAGATGTAGATGAGGCGCTGGAAGATGAAGTGGCTCCCAAAAATGCCCGCCTTATCGAGCAGGTAACGGGTACCGGTACGTCGCTGAAGTGTGTCCCCGTTCTTGAGCTTGAACAGGTTTTTCATCAGGAGGTAAGAGGGCAGGTGCTCGTCTGGGATGCGTTCCACGTTGTGGTACTTGAGCAGCTCCACAAACACCGCGGCATCCTCGGGCTTCATGGCCGGCATGCCCTCGCCCATGTTTTCGGGGATGTCGTAGGTGATCGGCTGCCCCTTTTCATCCACGCCGGCGGTGACGGAAGCATCGCCGCCCTGCACGGAAAAGACATCCATTGATCGCACAGCCAGCTCGTAAAAGTTGGGCTCCTCCGGGGGCAGTGGGTTGTAATCTGCCGGCACAGACACCACCGAAAAGAACTCGGTGGGCAAGACGCTGTCCAGGAACTCTGCCGTGAGCCGCTTGTTCTTTCGCCGCCACTCCTTTTCCAGCGTCTTCGCCTTTGCCTCGATCGCCGCGGTCGTGATGGATTGCGTCTCCGCTGAGGACGCGAAGTGCGACTGGAGGGGTGTGTCGCCTTCAAACTGATAATTTGGCGTTGAGCCAAAAGAACCGCCTGCAGCTGGTGTGATCCCACCATACATCGGGGTCGCGCCACTCATGCGGGGCGTGCTGCCGCTGGCAAACATCGGCGTGACTCCGCCCAAGGACGAGGCAGCATTCTCTTGCCCAGGCGTGAACATCGATGGTGTCCTGCCGCTGGCCGAGCCGAACATGGGCGTCTGAATGTAATCGGAGGACATGAAGGGCGTGGCACTTGGCGTCGCCATACCGCGCCACGTGGACGACTCGCCGGACAGCGACGCCGTGCTACGTGGGGTGTCCAATCCGTATTGCCGCGGTGTGGCGGAGCTCCAGCGTGTAATGCTCGGCATGGGCGCCGCGGAGGTCGGATCTCCATCGCTGCTAGGGTCTTCCCAGCGGTACTTCTTCGTCGCCTGCTCACCACCTTCGGAGCCGGACATTTTCTATTGCTTCTCTTTTTGCGCACCACTGCTTCTAGGAAAGGTGCGGGTGGCGGCGTGGGCGTACAAGGAATAATCAGCAATGAAGATAAAGCACAATAGGGGGGCGGGAGGAGGGGGAGGAAAGGATGAGCCTGGGAGAGGCGGCATAACATGCATTTCAACAAGAGGAGAGCTATACATGGGAAAACTGCAGTACAATGGAGATGGCCCGCTTCGACTCGAGCTGCTACCACTCACCTTCTTTTTTTAGCACAACGTGATATTATAGATGAGAAGAGCAAAAGGGGAGCATCTTCTGTTGAGCGTTGGTGGTGCAGCACCCATAGCCCACACAAAAAGCAGATCAGCATTTCATACAGGAGACAAACGCAAGGTACGTCTAGAGCGAGAAATGTTGTAGCCTGACTCCAATTTACGTCCACACGGACATGGACAAGAGGTAGTCGATGAGCACTTGCGGATGCTGTTGACGCATCACCTCAATGGGTAGGGTGGTGATAAGCGCTCGGTCATACTGCACGCGCACGTACACGTGTAACTTCGCCGATTGCTCTGATTCCACTGTATCCGACGCAGAGGCGACGGCCGGCCCTGGTGAAGCACTTTTGCCTTCCTGCACATCTTTGCAATCCTCCACAGCTGACGCGGAGGAGAACTCGCTTGACGCTTTGAAGCCATCTCCAGCTGCTACGGAGTCAATTGCCTTCGATCGTGATGTCTCGTTTCTCGGAACCTTTCCCTGACTATCCTCGTTGGTAGGATCGCCACGCGCTCGCTTTGATGAAGAAGGGGCCGTTCTTATCGGTTGGGGGGACTTTGAGCATAGCAAGGCGAGTATTTTGACACTGCTGCCATTGCTGCGACATTTCGTTGACGTCGAGTGGACAGCTGACTTGGTGTCTGCCACCACAGAGCAGCCCACACGTGGGGCGTGCCGTGCATACGGCACGGTGGGAAACACGCGACTGTAACGACGGAATGTGCGAAGCTGGTCTTCCATTGCAAGCGGCTAGCGACCCCTGTAGAACAGACTCTGACCAGCAGCTATCGGCCACGATATCCAAGAAGCGTTCTTTCAAAAAAAAAAAAAGTGAGGCACGAACAACAGCAATGAGGTCTGCCGCCAATTGAAAGAGAAGTGAGAAGCGTATCTCACAGTGCTTGGCGGAAGCCATCCAGCGCTGATGTACACTGCACAAAACGAATGCGTAGTGCACGCGGAAACGGCGTGTGCGCGTGAGGGTGTACAGTGACAGACGCCACCAATAATTAAAAAAATGAGAGGAGAAGATGAGAGGAGTGCAGACTACCAAACATTACCCCCACAGCCAAAAGCAGCACTCGCAAAAGATTCACCGGCGTGACGCATTGGTGCGTTGGCAAGAGCCGACGTACGACGGATTCATTGTAGGGGGTCGATGGTGCTAAGGCCACGTAACTTCCGCTCCCTTTCTGTGGCGTGTAGGGGGTGCGCACCAATACGCGGCTTGTCGATGGGCCGAATAGTCCTGTTTGGGTTTTAGGCGATGCTCAAATGATAAACAAAAACAAAGGAAGAGACATTTGTCGTAACAAAGTACCAGGAGCAGCACAGACAAGACACCGTCGGAGTCCTC
>LJSK01000272.1:0-19519 GCA_001299535.1 Leptomonas seymouri
AGCACCGAAGGCTGCACCCGCTTCTGTGTCTAAAGTTCGCCGTACTCGGGTGGACGTGTCTCAAGAACCTGGCGAGAACTTGGGCGAAGATGTGTTATCGCACTCTCACAGCACTTCCTCTGCGTCCCGCTCTGGGCAAGCAGCTGACTGTGTCGAAGCCGGTGTTCGTCGTTCTTTATCGTCAACAGCGCCACCACTAGCACCGATTCGCGAAGGTGGGACGTTATCGGCTCCTCCAGGCGCCACTTCGATGCGCGTCACAATCGCGCCTCCCGAGGCGACTGAGGAGGACGGCTCTAACGTTAGCAGGGGCAACTTTAGTGCGGGAGATCAGGAACTCTTCGAGGCACTTCGACCCTCGTTGTCGACGCGCATTGAGGAAGCCGTGCGCCAAGGCAGGGCCACTCATCCGCTGAGGGTAGTCCGTACAAAGCACCACGAGGAGTGGGAAAGTGCAGCCGTGCTGCAGGCTCAAAGCGGAGCTGCAGAGACGGCAACGGTGGCGCTTCTCTCTGGGGAGTCACCCGGTGACTGGTCTTCAATGCGCCGTGACGAGAATCTGCAGCCACTGCCAGAGGTGATCGCGAGCAGTCTCGAGCTGCACGAGATTCCTGTTGAACTGGGAGGGACTGAGCCGACCACAGCGTACGGATCATCGTGGTCGCGGCCGTCGCCAGTTGAAGGCTCCGCTGAAGACGATACCAACTCTTCAGCGAAACCCAGTGCAGTAGAGGGGCCCGAAGTCCCCGTTGTCGAGCGGCTCCCTGGCGAGGTGTGGGGTGGCATCGTGACACGATTGGCGAACGCAGCATCGTCGTCCGTGTCCTCCGACCGGCAGAGTAGAGACAGCTGCATTGTGGTCTCTGCTGCAGGCCCGTCGTCGGTGCCGGGGCGGGGCATCATTGTGCAGTTGCGCGCGCTGCCTTTGAGCCTCGTGGCTGCGTTACAGGACGTCTCGCGTGCGCTGGAGGAGGTGGAAGCGCACTGTGCAGAAATCATTGCAAGCGGCAACAACACTGGTGCTGATGAGAAACCATCACAGTCTCAGATCACAGTAACGTGGTGTACGCTACCGCACTGCACCTTCTTTTACTCGTTGCAGTCGCCTGCGGAGCTTTCACTGAAACAGCGCGTCGCCTACGTCGAAGCAAAGGAAGCGGTGATGCAGAAGTTCCATCTGCTCGTACGGCGCATGGAGGGAAAGGCGAAGTTTGTGGCGCTGGCGTCTTGTGCTGCGGGCCCCGTTGTAGACTTCGGTGCGGAGGTCTTCTTCGCCTGCCCGGAGCGGTATCTGCTGCAAATGCGGGCGTCCCCAGGCACCGTATTTGGCTCCAGGCAGGCGACTGCGACATCGACGATGTCCGTTGGCTTCCCCTTGGCTAGAATCGGCTTCTACCCTTCAACCTGTACCGTTGCTGCACTGCAGCGTATTTGTGGCTCGCAGTCGACCATCAAGTGGGTGCCCATTCTGCACAGCTATGATGCAGCCAGTCTTGAAGACGTTGGACTGCTCCGTGTGGGAGAGCCAGCGTCATTCTCGGCCTCGTCTTCCTCTGACGCGGAGAACAGACGGGGCACAGGCGCTGACGTTGCGCTACGGGCAGATCGCACTCTGCAATGGTCTCTATGGTGCGAACGTTTTCTCCTGAGGCATCTCTGCCGCACGCCGAAGCAGCGCCAGTGGGTGCTAGAGAAGCTGTTGTGGAGCCTCGGCTTCCAGCATGAGGTGCAGTCCTCGCCAACAGCCGTGTCAGCGTTAGATGCAGAAGTTATGAAGACCACATGGTATAAGTACGCGATGGGTGTGCTGTGTCAGGGTGGGATCACTACAGTGGAGCCTGTGAAAATGTTCAAGGGTGGCATCGGCAGCGGTAGCGAGAGCAACGCCACCGGAAGTGTAGACAGTAGCGCGGCACTCCTTCGTGCTTTTGTGGTCACACCGCCCTGCAAGGGCGCAGCCCACGCCATGCAGGTGCGCTTCAGCTCGCTGCGGCAAGCTCTTCCGCCACTGCCCCACTGCCGCTTCTTGGCTTTTCCTTACTATCAAAAGTCAGCGTGGGAGGAGAAGGTGCGGGCGCTTGCAGCCACCACCGAGTCGTCTGGAGCTGCAATACTGCTGGATTGCTCCGACAAGGCTGTCATGGCCACGGTGAAGCTGGTGGAGACGCAGTTCGTGGCGACCTTTGCGCAGCGAGCGCGGCTGCCCTATTTAAACTTTGTCCTCATTGGCGAGGACATCGCGGTGCGTGCAGTGTTGGCGCTGCTGCCCTGCGCCGCCGTCGTCTCCTCTACCTCTGCTTTTTGTGAGCTGGACAACGCGGCGGTGCAGCAGGTGCGTCTCTACGCCACTCCGCAATGGCCGACTGACCTCCAGCAAGACACGCTGGTGGCTGCTCTTGCTTATCTACAGCGCAAGGAGACGCCGCACATTGTGGCCGCTGGCCCGGCTCCGCAGCGCCTCTTGCTGGCGCTGGCCCGAGAAGCGCTGACAATGGCGCAGTCAATGCCAGATGCCAGCAGGATCGAGTCTGCCGCCCAGGAGTACCTCGGACTACGTTTAGGCCCCTTTGCGTTGATGGACGCCTACGGTGCTGCCGCTCTTGCGTCCATGGCAGCTGCGGCAACTGCAGAGGAGGAAGCAAATGCAACGCAGTCCAAATTGGTAGCGAATGCACCCCGTGCTGTGTCTCCTAACGCACTGCTAGAGGGCTGCACGCGCGCGATGGCGCGTGAAGGGCTGCTGGGCGTGTGTGGCGCTCGCGGTGGGTTTTACGGCGCTGCCATGGCGGCGGGAGGCAGCAGTGGCGGCGGTGCTGCGCGTGTACTGCGTGACGTCGTCTTAGACATCTACGTGCGCCACCACGCGACTCCAGCGGAGATTGCCGACCGGCTGCGCGCGGCCGTGCTGAATGCGGCGTGCGAGCTGCTCGTGCGTGGTGAGGTGCATTGCGTAGAGGATATCGACGTCCTCTCGCTGTCGACGCTCGGCTGGAGAGAGGAGACTGGAGGTGTGCTCTACCAGCTGGATCAGCTGGGTGCGGAGGGTCTTCCACGGCTGGTACAGCTTATGGCGTCTCTGTCGTCTACCGGCGTTGCGCCGCACCTCGCGCCGCATCCATTGTTGTCAACCATGGTAGCTAGCCAATTGCGCTTTGCGAACTTGAAGAGCAGCGGGCTGCTCCCCTCGTAGTCACATGTCCTTTTATGTGGTTTGTGCTACCTTCATCTGTTTTTCTGTGAGTGAACTGACACACCAGTTGATGCCAGAAACTTTGGACCGACTGGCGTTGGGGGAAAAGTAGCCGGCGGTGGTATCAACTTTTTGGTCACTCTTTACGTTTTATTTCGTGGCGAATCAGCTGTTTCGAGGTGAAGTGGAGTGCTTTTACAGTTTCCTTATCATCATCAGCAAACATAATAAAACTGCGCGCTCGAAAGAAAACAAAAGACGATGCCAGTAGTACCAACGACTGAGGCTGAGTTTATTGCGTGCAGGCGGACCCTGTAGGGGAGAGCCATTCTTTCTTTTCCCCCCTCCCCTGTTTTCTTTGGTGCTCAGCTGGCATTTCCTTGCAGAAACGAGCAGAGGAGAAAAAAGCGAGGGTGCTAAGGATAGAATGATTAAATCTCAAGCGGGCTTCCATTTCCAATGCTCGTAAGTCCATGCCCTCTCCCCAACTTCCAACTCCTCTTATTTTCTGTGTTTGCCACCGACAGGAAAAGGTGCAATAATCTATTAACTCTATTCAAAAGAGGGGGGCGCGGCTTATTTTCCCCTCACACACAACTCTCCAGGAGTTCTCCCATTGCCATGATGGTGGCCGACCCGCTTGCGCAAATCCTCTCGCAGGTGATCGACGATGTCAGCTTCTCACAGACGCACACTGTCAGCGAGGACTTCCGGGTCTACCCAAAGTCTTCCATGGAGAGTGTGCACACGTTGCAGCAGGAGCAGCGCAAGCGCATCGAGCAGACCTACTGCGCCCGTGCCCCCTCACCTGACTTTCTCGGCTCGCAACTGCTGGCGGAGTACCGCGGCGAGGCGGCTTCGCTGCAGCTGGCAAAGGAGTCCGGCGATCCGAACTTTCCCACCTCGATTTCGCGTATGGCGAGTGAGCAGAGTAAGCAGTTCAAGAAGGAAATGAAGCAGCGCATCCATGAGTGGGAGTCGACGGTACGGCAGGCGACGGGGCAGGCGGACGTCTTTCCAGATCAGAAGGCGTCCCTGCGCTCCATCTACGAGCTGTACCGCGCCACTAAGATGAAGGTACTAGGCGTAGAGCCGTCGGCAGCCCAACAAGGGGGCGGGACAGAGCCTTCTGTGGCGGGCCGAGACGTCTCGCAGAGTGTGGCGGCTGCCCCCGCGACTTCGACTGGTGTTGCCGCCGCCGGCAGTCGCGCCGAGAGTACGCGGGACAGTACCCTCGTCGCAAAGGAGTCGTCCGCTTCCGCCAGCGGCGCGACCGCCAAGCCAGCTGGTAGGCCGAGCGGTGCCACGGCAAGTCGGGCATCATCTGCTGCGGGTAGTGCTGGGCCAGCTGCAAACGCGGCCTTGCCGGAGTGGATGCAGCGCATTGAGCGGGTGCAGCTGGGTACCGAGGACGTCTCCGCCATGACCGAGGATGCGTTGCAGACGGAGAAACGCAGCTTGAAGCAGGTTTTGCACCGCTTTGAGAGCGACTTTGAGAAGTACAACGGTGTGCGTCCTGGGCGTCACGATCGGCACGGGTTTACCGGCGAGTACCACCGCTATGGTGAGCTCAAGAACGAGCTGACACGGCGGTCGCAGAACAAGTAAGCTTCGAAAGAAACAAGGGCTTGCGCTCACAAACTAGTCTCTTTTCTTTCAGACAGTTCCTCTCTTTCTGCTTATTCTTCTGCTTACTCTTCGTTGTCTGCATAGGTCCCATTTGGCTCTTATGCCTTTGCACGAGCGTTGCCGTCTGCGCTTCCACATTCATCTAGTCACACCGCACTCTTGTCTGCGGTGCGTTGTGCTTGTCGGCGAATTATTTTGCGTTTTCTCTCCTCATTTTTTTCCCCCTGTTCTCTTTAGACAATTTCAAAGACAGAAGAAGCGGTGACGCCAACGAGGGGGAAAAAAAACTCTGCGGAGGTGCACGCGGGCCTTCGCGAGAAGACACCGCTACTCTTACCCACAACGGAGTGGTTCGTTGCTCCCCCTTTTTGTTTTTGTGCTTTTCTTCTCTCTGTTGCTGTGCGCTCCCTTTTTCCGGTGTATTTGTACCTCTCTTACGTGTACCTCTCAAGTACCCAGCGTTTGTTGCTTCTCTTGGCAACAGCAGTACACATAAGTAAGGAAAGAAAATGCATTCACATATATGTGGATCTTCTCATTTGTTACGGGATGTGTGCCGTGTCTTGGATAATTCTAAAAAAGCAGGGCTCAATAGGCTATCCAACAGACATGCCTGACTTTCTTTTTACTGTCGTTTCACAACAAGATGCAGGGAAACGCACTTTGCCGTTCTCCCCGTGTTGCTCTGTTTGTGGCAATGGCATCTCTGGCAGCGAATTCAACTGGATCTTTACCTTCATTGATTTCTTTTCTCTTCCATATTTTGATGGTGTGCTTTTTTTTTTTTCTCACCCGCCGATCTCCCTATCGCTTTATCTCTTGTGCTTGTACTCACTAACAGCAAGCGAAGAAGCTAGTTTTCAGTTATGCAACGAAAATACAACAGCACAAATGCACAGGCGCTCGCCGTGTACCAGGCGCTGCAGCAAAACGGCAACCTCGGCGCCTCTCTCGATGACGACTCCCCGACCGGGTTATATCTCTCCTCCAACGCACCGACGAGCGGCGATCTATCCTTCCCGCCGGCCTTGCTGGAGCGCCTGACCAAAGGACTCGACAAGGGTGGCATGGGCAGTATGGTGCTCGATCCGTTCTGCTCCTACGACTACGCTGATCGTCGCCACATCCGCAACTTCTCTATGTCGATTCCAATTCCGTTTAGCGCATTCGATGGTATCCGATGCAGCAAGCACCAGGTGCAACTGACTGCCGCGCAGGAGGAGAACGTACTCAAGTCGTTTGATAAGCTGCTTAATGGCGATGACAGCAAAAAGGCGAGCAGCGGCAATGGTGGTAGCAGCGGCACACCGATGGCCAAAGGTGCGCGTGAGATTTCGGTAGCTCTCCCGTTTGTGAGCGCCTTCTTTGACCAGCGCTGCCCGGAGCTGCGCAACGGCGTGCTGACCAGCTCACGCGAGGGCGCGACCTACTTGCTCCTGTCAGTCATCACCGGGCACAAGGAGTTGTGCTCCAAGTGCCTCAAGGCCGGGGCGAACCCGAACAGTATGTCCTTTTTGCGCGATGAGGCGCCCGCTCCCGGGGACATGTTCCACGGCTATAGTCCCGTCTTTATGGCGGTGTTGGCGGAACAGCTGGAGATCTTGGATTTGCTGAGCAGCTGCGGCGGCAGCGTGCACGTCTACGACCGCTGGGGCCGCACCCCGCTCCATGCCGCGATGGCGATGGAAAGCACTGAGACGGTGCAGTGGCTGCTCGCGAAAGGCGCGCCGCTCTACGTCCCGGACGGCTTCGGCATTTTGCCCGCGGACGGTTGCGTCGGCAACCAGTTTGCTGAGTACTCGATGCCCATGCTGGCCCTGCAATCCCCACCGACGTGCCCGTCCCCGAGCTACTTTGCCGAGGCCTCTAAGAGCTGGACTACACCAGACCCAGAGTCGGGCAAAGACGCCGACAAGGTTGGCAGGGGGAGCGGCGCAACCGGCACCACCGCCTCCAGTCCAACCAATGCTGCTATCACGACGTCTTCTGCCAAAGTAGATGCCGCCAAGTTTGAAATGTGCCACTGCCATTCCGGACGGCCAAGGGGCTACTGCGGCTGCGTGGACGACATGTTGGTGCGGTGGTCTCGTGATCGACTGAACACGGAGTGGAGCCCTGGAGTGGACTTTAGCGCTCTGGCGAAGAAACAGGTTGCCACCGAGGAGGAGCGAAAACGCGCCACTTACAACACGAGCAATCGTGGCAAATCGTAGAGTGGGAAAGACTGCCAGGCGACGGCGGGGACAATAGGCATTTTGCGAACACAAGAAAATGGTATCAGAGGGCCTCGGGTACTGCTGTTCTCTGCACTTATAGCTTTTCTGCTTCTATTTTTCTTCACTGTGCCGTAAAGGGGCCTCTCTGCATCCAGAACAACAAGTAGTGTGGGCGACTGGTGAGAGGAGGAGTTGTTTTTTTTTGTTCAAATTCTTTTCTACCTTCTTTGTTTCGTGTGTGCTTTGCTTTCAATCCCGTTCCACCGCAGAATCTGCAAATCGCAGTCGGGCATCAACAACAGCGCATAATATTCGCATAAGTAAATAACGAAAAATGAAGAAGGGTGGTCACACGAAGAAGGAAAGAAGCGGCACGATGCGAAGTGCCATCCGTTCATTCACACTCTCACGACTCCTTCAAGTTGTTACCGCATTTCAGATCAACTTGTTGGTGAAGCTGTGAAGCACACACCGTGCTCTGAGCTGTCTCCATTTTGAAAGAAGAATACGCCACCAACGAGTTGAAGTACATCGAAAGAGAATTTGCCCCTGTTTTCAGCGCTGTATCGTTTCTTCCGCGCCATTTGGGAACACTTCTCAACACACGCTGACAGGACCAATACCGATTCTATGCACACCACCTCTACTTATTGACTTTCTTTCTCCTCTTTTTTTTGGAAAAAAAATAAACTGTGCTGGTTTCTTGCGTCTTTCAATGTACTTGTGCACACGCAGAATCAAGCCATTTAAAAGCTTCATTCATTTCTTCACTAACATCTTTTCATTTATCATATATTTATTTTTCTTTTTGCTTACGTCTTACATTCATTTGCCCTCCTTACACCCAAAGACTCACTTCTAGCCAACACCTTGGTGCACACCCTAGGCGTTTACTTTGAATGGTTTAACGTTTGCTTTATTTTTGCTCTTCTTGCGCTGTGCTTTCTGAATTGCCCAACTTTTTTTTTGAAGCTGATTGCGTCCGCGTTGCTCTGCTCCTTTTCATGCTGAAACGTTTTTGCCCACACCGCTTTACTAATTTTTTCTGCGTTTCTTTTTAGGGAGAAGAGCACCCAACGGCACGTGTCCAAGCTATCTTCACCCTACTTAAGGGAGATAACACATACACACACACACACACACACACACACACACACACACAAAGCGATCCGCAGTAGGCACCGCGAAGCACGCGCTAAAAGCAGGCCATGTCTGCCATCACCATGATTCGCGATCCCGTGCAGGCGTCAGCTCTGCCCATGAGCGAGGCGGCATTGAAGCACGAGATTGTGCAGCGGGAATGCGAGATCGTCGATAATAAGTCGCAGGTGTTTCCGAAGTCGCCTGCGGAGCTCAAGTCGGAAGAGGTCGCCCCGGAAACCCACCCCTTCGAGCACCATATCTCCCTCTGGACTTGGGCAACGAGTTACTTCACACTCATCCTCTTCCTGTTTTTTGCGCGCTTGCGTGAGGGCTATCGTCAATTCTTCCCGACTGGCCACGAGATTGTCCGGCCTGGGTACGCCCCCATTGTGAAGGACTTCGATCATTACTGGAACCGGCGCTTCTACCGCCGCATCCGCGACTGTTTCATGCGCCCTATCGACTCTCGCCCGTCGTGCGTGATTGGCTTGATGGAGCGTGTTTCCAACGACTACAACAACACCTTCACCTACACCGGCCGCATCGTGCCTGCGGTGAACATGGGCTCCTACAACTACTTGGGCTTTGCCGAAGATACGCAGTCTATCACGCACGACGTGCTGGACTCAGTTGACGACTACGGCCTCGCCTCGTGCAGCGCTCCGCAGGAGCTTGGCCAGAGCGCCGTGGTGAGCCGCTTGGAAAAGGAGTTCTCGGAATTCTTGGGTAAGGAGGACGCCATTGTGTGCGGCATGGGCTTTGGCACGAACTTCCGCGGATTGCCTGCGCTCTTCGGCAAGGAGACACTGGTTTTGTCCGACAACCTGAATCACTCTTCCCTTGTCAACGGCGTGCGCTCGTCTGGTGCGAAGGTCAAGGTCTTCCAACACGATCACTTCGACCAGGTGGAGCAGCTACTGCGCGACGGCGTGGTACTCGGCCAGGATCCTACCGGCGAGTACAGGCCCTACCGGCGCATCGTCGTGATTATCGAGGGTATCTACAGCATGGAAGGCGAGATTGTAAACCTGAAGAAGTTTGTAGAGCTGAAGAAGAAGTACGGCGCTCTGCTGTTCATGGACGAGGCGCACTCCATCGGCGCCATCGGCCGCACGGGCCGCGGTGTTTGCGAACACTGCGGGGTGGACCCAAAGGATGTGGATATTCTAATGGGCACCTTCACCAAGAGCTTCGGTTCCATTGGCGGCTACATTGCGGCGGACAAGAAGCTCATTCACTACCTGCGCCAGCATAGCTCCATTGCGCTGCACTGCGACCTGCTCGCGCCTCCGTGTGCGCAGCAGGTGCTCTCCGTGCTGCACGTTCTGCTCGGCAAGGACGGCACCGATCTCGGTCAGAAGCGTATCCGCCAGCTGAAGGAGAACTCAACGTTCTTCCGCCGTGGGCTAATGGACCTGGGCTTTGTCGTGCTCGGCGATGACAGCAGCCCCGTCGTGCCAGTTATGTGCTACAACCTTGGCAAGCTTAGCGCCCTCTCTCGCATGTGTCTGGAGCGTGGTGTGGCCATCGTCGTCGTCGGCTACCCGGCGACGCCGCTGCTAGAGGGCCGCATTCGCTTCTGCGTCTCTGCCTGCCACACCCGCGAGGACCTGCAGCACACAATTGATGTCATGAGGGAGCTCAAGGATTACGTCTACATGGACTACAACAGGGGAAAGTAACGCGATGAAGGAGCCGAAGAAGTTTTCTTGCTGGTGCTTAAATACGCATGTATTTTCTTGCCACCTGAAGCCATTTTAAAGAAGCCCTTTTCTGGGGTCCTGAAAAGGAAACTCGAGTTCAGTGCTTCAATAGTCCTTCTAAACAACCATAACAAATAGACAACCAGGGTTACCTGCGTTTGTGCACATCTTTCCAAGGTTCTGTGTACACCAGCATACTTTCTTCCCCTTTTCTCTCTACGATCAAAGCAGAAAGCGTAGTAAATGAAGGCTGGTGTGATCCAGCTGTAGCAGCGTGCACCTTCTATTGTGTCTCCAGAGCAACGAAGGAGAAGGAGAATTGCCCGCATAAACACAGACACACAAACTTGTACACACACACTCACACAGGTAAAGCTAACTTAAAGTTAGGAAAGAGCGGAATACCACATCAAAATCTATGAGTTTCTTTTGCTCCGTTTCCTGTTTTTTTAAAGAAACGAATAGTTAGTGGACGCCTCTGCAAGCCTTGTTTGAGTTGTGACTCAGGTTTTATTCAGCATTTCCGCTACCCTCTCTCTTTCTATATGTAGGTATGCCATGCTTAGCTTTTCTTCTGCACCTTCTTTGTTGTTCTTGTGCATGTGCGTATGGATGCGGGCATAATATCGCCGTCTTTATCATTTATTTAGTTAGGCTTTCTAGCTGCTCCTTCAGAGAAGCACTGGGTGATTACCGGATTCACATACGCGCCTGAGTGCGGCTTCTTCCTCTTTTGTTCCACAGTTCTCTTTCTCTCGTCCCTCTTTGGCTCATTTTTGCTTTTTTTTTCGACCCGATTTGCGTTTTATTTCCACCTGTCTTTCATCATAGCATCCAGTGTTTGTCTTCCGTTTTTGTTGTTGCTTTTATTTCTTTTATTTTCTCCCCCTTTTCTCTTTTTTGCTTTCACATTTCTGAGAATCAAGAATGGACCTGATTTCCCCGTTTTGCGTAATCCTCTGCACGTAAAAAGACGCAGTGAACCGAAAACTATGCCGCGCTACCGCTTTCTCTTTTTTCATTTTTCTTTTTTATACGCATCAGTTGTGATCTTCTGCTTCGCGGTCAAAGACATTATCCCCTCTCATTTTGTTCCCCACCCCCTACTGCTGACAGAGCCACTTAAGGATACGCGTGACGGTGACGCTAACTGAAAAGGGCAAAGACAGGCAATTGAACGAGCGCTTGCGCTGAGGCAGAAGAGTCAGCTACAATAGGGCACTCAGTAAAGATCCAGAAGAGGAGTGCACGGGGCCAAATGTGTGTTGTAGAGGGGAGCAACGAGGTCACCGTTTTTCCATTGTATTTCTAATATCTTTAGGTGATAGCCGTATTGTTTAATGAATCATGTGACTGGCTGTTGCTCGCGTAAGCGCGCGAATGCGTTTGAAGGTGGAGTTCTCTCCTTCCTGTACGAAAAACAACACTTCGCAGTCACGCCATTAAAGGCGTTTCAGTTAGGTATTTCTTTTTATTTCTGTTGTACTCGTAAAGCCAATGAGATCTCTCGACTTCCGTTGCATGTTTTTCCTTGTATTATACACTGTGAGGCTCTTTTTTGTGACGCCATCGCCCTGCCCCACGCCCTATTGATCTCCCCATAAGCGTGCTTCCGATTCTCTGCGCACCACGTCAGTAACCTTGTTTTCCCCGCTTTTCCGTGCTTCGACACTTTAGAATATCCGCTCTCTTCCTTCCCGTCCTGTTTTCTTCTTTCTTTTTGCCGATTGAATTGTTCATCGGATGCTGAATTGTAGGCGCCTTGAAGGTTGTCGAGCAGGAAAACAAAAGAAAGAGGTGTGTTTGTGTGGAAAAGACACAGCGTGACGGATGTGCATAAAATGTATTATTATATATCTATTCGATGACCAGCTCAGAAGGGTGAACATACTTACGGTGCTCGCGCTGATACAGTGAGAGATGAGCTCATCCCCGTCTTTTTTCCTTAAATTTTTAGTCACATCTTTGTGCCGCTTTCTTATTTGTTTTCGCGTTTTTGTGATGGGCGTATGCTGCAGAAAAGCGCAACAGTGAATTAAAAAAAGTGGAAAACCGCATCTCCGGCAATTTTACTGCATTTCATCACACACACACACACACACACACACACACACAAACACAATTTAATTAAAATGCGAAAGGGATGCTGCCCAATATTTGCCATTTTTCCATTTTTGCTGGCTATATGTATCTTTTCTTTTTAGTGTTTTGCTTCTAGCTTATACTTTTTTCATTTGAAATGCAAACAATTGCTAGTGACATCGACCCTCCAAATGGTGAATTTTTTTTGTGATTAGATACCAGCGCACTTAAGGAATTATATACGAATCCATCACCGGCCGTGTGGTTACCCAACAAGTGATTCACTTGTCATCGACATGGCGTAAGTGACTGTAGGTGATGGTTGGCGCACTGCACCGCGGACGAAGACTCGTCTCGACTCGTGCGACGCCTCGAGCTCAAGGCGTTGAGCTGACGCTAATATGAAAGGATGATGCCCAAGGGCGGGGGGGGGGAGGGAGGCTTGTAAGGCGCTGTGTGTAGAAGCGAAATGAGGCGAAGTTCTTCCATCTTGTTGATTCAGTTCCCCTTCTCATCCCATCGCTAAACCGTCTTTTCATCACGACAAATCGTAGTTAGACAAAAAAAAAACAACTGTCGAAAAGAAAGCCACACCAGTAACTCTCGTTCTACTTTTCTGAGCTGTTTTCCCCTTTTGACGGTTTGCTGGCGCGTTGACTTCCTTTTCTTTTGTTTTACAGGGCTACCGCAGTTGTGCCTTTACGCGCAGAGGGGAGCAAGTTGCTCGACTCACACTCACGTTAGCTTTACAGAAGCCTTTTCCTTTTCTAACTCTCTTTCCTCCTTATGTGGCCTTATCTTCTTACTAGCACTCTCATCCTCGGCGCAGCGCTTGTGATGGGAGCGATGTGGGCGGTGCAGCGCGTGCCGCGGTGGGAGTGGGCCTCCTCCACGGTGCTGCTCACTGGTGGCAGCGTTGGGATCGGGTTGGCTACGGCTGAGGCCCTAGCACGCAAGCAGGTGCCCTACCTTGTCATTGCAGCGCGGCGTGAAGCGGTGCTGAAGGAGGCCGTGGGGCAGGTGGAACGTGTCATTGAGCAATGCGGCAGTCGCACACGCGTGTCGTACATCGTGATGGACGTCTCAGACGAGGCCTCCGTCAAGGCTGGTGTGGCGCAGGCGGTCACCCAGTGCGAGGGACGTCCCATCAATCTTCTAATCTGCAACGCCGGGTTCGCCTATCCCGCGCGCTTCGTGGATAGCACTATGCAACACGCCCGCCATATGATGGAGGTGAACTACTTTGGGTGCCTCAGCGTGTTGTGGAGAGTGCTCCCGGACATGTTGTCTACGAAGCGCGGGCGAGTCGTGCTCACGAGTAGCATGGCGGCGCGCGCACCCATCGCCGGCTACGCCTTATACAGCGCCACCAAAGCGGGGCTTCGAGCGTTCGCGCACAGTCTAGATATGGAGAACAGCTGTCTCGGCGTGCGCGTACAGGTAGTAAGCCCGCCTGACGTGGAGACACCCGGGCTGGTGCATGAGAATGAGGTGAAGAGCCCTGAGTGCGTCGCCATCTCCACCTTCGGTGGGGCTACACCGTTTACTTCGAGGGCGATGGCGGAGGCGATCGTGCGGGGTATAGAGGACTACACCTTCGATATTACGTTGGGAAGCGACGGTTTGCTGCTTAGCTACGGCTCTGCAGGTATGGAGCCTGCTACGAGCGTTGGCGCACTGTTCGTGCAGTCCATCATTGGCGGTGCGCTGCGGCTGGGCCTAGCCATCTTTTCGAAGCTACACTACGGCATCGTAAAGCGCGTACGTGTAGACAACGCGTCTCCTGGGGCGCAAAAGACTGAGAAGCGCGACTGACAGGCACTCCAAAAAGAAAAGAGAGGGATTGTGCGTGCCTATGGTAGTGGATTCTGTTACTCTGTGTGTACCATTCTTCCGAGTTGATGCGCCGCTAATTCGAAACGCTTCAGTTGCCATAGCGCACCGGCCGAAGGGAAAGTAACGTCACAGAGGACGTGTGTGACTGCAGCTGCCGTGACTACCACCGCAGCGCCCCTACACGCGTACATGCACACACAGACACACATCCACGCTTTGAGTAGTAGACTTAGCCGTAGCGCTTTTGTTTTGATCTCCATCAAATCATCCAAGGAGAAGCACACAATAATTTGTGCATTCTCTAAAAAAGACCCCCTTTTTTGTGGTTGAGATTCTTTCATGGTTCTTTTGCGCCGTATGATGGATATTATCTGCCTGGATGTCTCCCCTTGTCAAGAATCACCTGCAGTGTGTGGAGGCGTGTACGCCAGGTCACGGGAGCCCATACACTCGCTCACAAGCGCATACGCACAGACACGAGCACATAGACACACACACACACACACACACACGAGCAAGGAGACGAGCTCATCTGCGCTACACAACCACAGCATGCCGTCTTACTTTTTTCGCTTTCCGTCAAGACAGGTATGCGTGCTGGCGGTGCTGGGGTGTGGCACCACTGCCGCCGCCTACGAAACGTGGGATGTGATGCGGACACGCAGCAACGCCGTGCCGGTTTTTGACAGCGCCGCTGTTGTGCGTACGGAGGAATCGGCCCGCTACCGCTGTGAGCGCCTCCATGGATTCGATGTGGTGGTGCGCAGCTATTACGTGGCGACGGATGGTAAGAGCGGGAACAGCACATACCTCGAGGGCGACGCTTCGACAACCACAGCCGCTTCTTCAACCAACTCCCTTTCTACGCGTTTTAGAAGGCTCGCTAATCTCTTCTCCAACAGCACGTACAGGGTCAGTGATGACTCTACCATACCAGAGAGCGCTAACGAGACTGCGTCGGTTCGGCTGGTGGTGCGAGACGCGAGGGATGCTGCGGTGCTGGCTAAGCGCTCCGCCAAAAATGACACAAGCCTTATTGCCGCCGGGCATTGGCCACCGCATACCTCCAAGTACGCCGCGCTGGTGCTGGAGCCGAGGGCTGGTAATGCCAAAGATAATCACGATCTGTCCTCTTCACGCTCGCTGCTGCGTCAGCTGGCGGATGGTGCCACGCACCAATCCCTCGTGCGGTGCAATCCGAGGTCCAGTTTGCTCGACATGGCGTGCGAGGCCGATTCGGCCTACCTCGGTGCCCCGTACCTCCGCGTATTGTTGAGCGGCTTTCTGCTGCTCCCCTCCACGCTTTCTCTACTCAACATAGCTGTGCTGGGCGTGGGTGGCGGCTCGCTGCCCATGTTTCTGCAGCAGTACTTCGCCAGTCGTCTGTACCAGTGTGATTTGGTGGACATCGAACCGATGTGCCTCAAGGCGGCAGTGGAGCAGTTAGGACTGAAGGAGTCGCTGGACACCGTTGCCCTGCGGAGGGCGGGGGGTGGGGTGCACTACTACGTTGGGGACGCGGTGCAGTACCTGCGGCAACATGTACACCACAATGAAACAGTTAAAAGCAATCCCAGCGTTACCGCCTCTAGTCTTGTATCGCGCTGGCAGGAAGTAGACATTAAGGCGAGCATCGTGAACGCCAGCACTCCTGTCTTCGACGTGGCAAACACCAGAAACAGCGGCGCGGTGACCGGCCCATCCTCTGGCTTCTCGTCGCCCACCAGCATCAAGCGCCAGCATCAGCTGGACTTGCTCTTTGTGGACTTGTTTGTGGGCAGCGAGCTCGACAGTGCCGTTACCTCGGTTGACTTCTTGCAGCTCTGCAGAGGTGCGCTTTCTCCGTACGGGGTGGCCGCTTTCAATCTGCCCGCAGCGGACAAGGCCTTTGTGCAGCGTTGCGGGGTGGTGTTCGGCGACCACAACGTCTTCCGCATCCCCGTCCCGGCGAGCTCGAATGAGGTGGTTCTCGTGCGTGGTGGAGCAGGGAGTCGCGTCGACATGGTTGGCCCGGAGCTGTCACACAGACATCTTTACCGAAGAGCGCAGGAGCTGACTGCGCATTATAGACTTCCGTACGACCTCGCAAGTCACTATCCCGTGTGGTGGCGGTTATGACCGGAAGCCTGTTTGCTGTTGCACGTGCAGACGTTTCGGTCACGCTAGCACGCTTGACTGTGCGTCATTCTATATGTTACACCCCCTGCGTTTAGTCTTTGCTGTGTGTGGCCTTCATCAGGGAGACGATGATTTGGGAATACACGTGCGTGATCACAGAACACCAAAAATCTACACCTTTGAATGCGACACTGCTATTGGCGTTTCACAAGATGCCCGTGCCCGTGGTGTACGGCGTGAGGGCATTTAGCTCTTCCACACGCGCGCGCACACACACATAAAAGAACAGCCCCTTTTTTAAGTGGAGCAGGAAGGTGACGGTTACACGGGTAACAGATAGCCCCCTTACCTTCATTGTAGAACTAATTATCATCGGCGCTGTTGCCGTGCGCATCAATCTCTTTTTTTTTTTTGATAGTGCTCCGTCTTCTCTCTTCTCCCGTTGCACTACTTTTCGAAGCGTGTTTGTGAAAACTCGTGTGCACAATCACCACTATCCTTTGCTGAAACGCATTACCATTGGTCAAACCGCTGACTTTTCACGTTCCTGGACGTGAAGCAGACACACCTCAGATCTCGTCATGCTCTTCAGGTTTGTGCCGCCCGTACAGCTAACTATTTCTTTTATACAGAATTCAAAGCCTTCTTTTTGAAAAGGGAAATAAACATGTCTGCAACAATCAAGGCTGCGCGTGCGTGCGCCTCTACGTTGCTTTTCCACAGCCTGCGTCTGCACGCGTTCCGGGGTGCGGTGCCGCACGTTTTGGTTGTTGTCGACCGCGTCCCGTGTGCGCAACAGAAGGCGGTGGTGGAGGGCTACGTGCAGGTTCTGCGTGCATACCAGCAACAAGGTGCGGCGTACCTCAGCTCCGGTCAGGACGACGTGATGGACTGCTCCAAGACGCAGACAGGTGACTGTGCCACAGCGGAGCATAAGAGCTGCGAAGGTAACTTGTTTATTGCGCTCAAACCGAACGAGGAGACACCGTGCGGGTCTGCGGGGTTCTCGACAGCTGCGCTTCCTCCCCATGCCGCTCTTGTTGCAGGCATTGATAGCGACGCGGGTGGTGTAGAAAGCGTGGCCACACCCTTGTCCTACTCCGTCATGCCCTTCCACAGCGAGGACTTTTTGGATGTCATTAAACGCCTGCAGCGTTTCTTTCGACACTGCAGCGACGGTCAACGCAGTGCGCAGGCGACCTCATCGACGTATGACGCCTCACAACACGGCGTGGCAACTGCATTGCCTCAATGGAGTGCGGAGAAGTTCGCGGAGGAGTACGAAGCACTTTGCCCGCTGCTAGGCCCGCTGTTCTCGTCCTCCGGAGAGCCGCTGGAAAGTGAAGGTGCTACGAGGGTGCAGGACCCAGAAGCCTTTCACCGAGATCGGTGCCGCGCGCTTTACAATGGCCCTCTGCGCGAGCTGCTCGGCTGCATTCTCATTCAGCAAAATGCCTTCCAAAATGAGATGAAGCGCTACCGACTGCGGTTGAGTCTTTTTGATTTGGGCATCCGCGTTGCGGAGCACTGCCATCTGCTCATTATGAGCACCGAGGCTGACCATCTTGCCAAGGAGGGCCGCTACCGTGAGGCGCTGGAGGATGATCAGCTCTACAGCTACGCACGTTCTTGCGCCTTCCGCCCCGAGCAGGCGCAGACGCTCGCCAGGGCGATATCGGACGCCATCGATCTGAACAGCTGGAGGCGAGCCGAGACTGACGCAGCGGGTGACGCTGCCGCCTCTTCTTCTGAGAAGGCTCACCCACCACCATCAGTGTCGTTTGTAGAGGCCTTGAACAATGCGAAGCTGCGCACCATCTTTAACCCTGGTGCACTGCACTGGGGAGCACAAACACCGACAGCTGCAGCTGCCAGTGACGCCGCCAGCACCGATGTGGAGGCTGCTCTGCGCCTGCCCATCCACGGCCCCGGCGTACCGCTCTCCATTGTCTCGCGCGATCCTTCGAAGGTGCTCACCTTCAGCGGCGGCATGGAAGACTGCCTCACCAACACGGGCTACTACGTGGCGGCTTACGCGCCGGAGCGCAACGACGTGATGCGTCACCGTGAACGCTTCCGTATTGCCGTGGCCGATGAGGCAGAGTCGGAGATGGAGAAGAAGCCCGCGGTGGGCCTTGTCAAGGAGGAGAAGCTGCCCGAGGCCGACTTCAATGCCACCGCCTCGTCCACCGCAGGCACGCACGGCCGGATGAAGAAAAAAGACTACCTGGCGATGCTGAAGGCGAAAGGACAAAGGCCCAACAAGCGGCAACACGACAGCGACGAGGACGAGGACGGTGCACTTGGCCGCAACAATTCATCCGCCGGCTCATGCATCTCCAACAGCATCGGTGGCACCTTCCCCATTGGCGAGGTCATCAGCGAGTCTTTTGACCTCTCGCAACTCAACGGCACCTGCGACGTGTTCGCCTACCCGGACGTGCTCAAACAAGTAACTATGAGTCGCCCTGCCCCATTTACCATGACGATTGAGCACGGCGTAGTGACTCAGATAAGCGACGGCGCACCGGCGGAGTTCCTCGACCTGCTAAGCCTTGTTCGTCAGGTGGAGGGCGACTGCTACGTCCGTGAGCTGGGCATTGGCCTCAATCCGTACGTTGGCCTCTCCCACGTCGTCAGTGACGTCACCACTTTTGAGCGTCAGTGGGGCATTCACCTCTCTCTGGGGCAGCGCCACCCGCTCTTTGTGAAGCAGCGTGTGCGCTGCAACGCTGATGGGAGTGTCGCGATGGGCGTGCACGTGGAGGGCCCTGTGCTGAAGCGCAAGGCTGGCAAGTACCACATCGATGTGTTTATCGATGCCGCGCAGCTGAAGATGCACGACGTGTTCTCTATCGACTTCACGAAGGGCATTGCGATCCCCTAGTTACGATGAGAAGCACGGGATGTAGCGGCTTTTATGCTGATGCACACAGCCACATCATATCATTAACGTAAGAAGGCGATGCCCATCAAAAGCTAAATGAGAAAGGTGTGCGGTGTATCCTCGCGTTGCTGAAGCGAGTGTTTTTTAAAGTTTCTTTTTGGAGATGCCGGCTTGCAATCAAAAAAGTGATTTTATTTTGCTCTGTTGCTTGTGGTACGCTTTCGCTTTCCTGTTGGTTTTGCCCTTTCTTGCACGATGGCAATGGGGGTGGTAGGACTTCAAGTTCAGCCGTCTTCAGCTGACCTTGAACCAAACGCCTATCAAATGTGGTCTATTCACAGAAATGAAAGAAACGCCCTTTCCTTTGTAATGACCAAGGTGCTCACAATGCGATTGTGTGCAGGGTGCGAGAAGGTTGAGCGGCACAGTTTCTAATTGGAAAGGGAAATGTCACGGGGATGGCGGGAGACACCGGCACACTCTTTCAGACCGCGATTCCCCCCCCCTTCTTCTCCCAGCTGTGCGTTGTAGCACCGCTGCCTCTTTGATTTTGCCGAAATCTGCAGAGAAGTGCAGGTAAACCTGTGCTTGGCTTTGTGAAAACCTTGCGGGTTTCGAAGTAGAGCGAAATCTCTTCCCCCTTTATTTCTGCCCTCTGATGTGGCACACCACGTAACACCAAAGGAAAGCATGCACACACTCTAATAGACACACA
>LJSK01000273.1:12563-35014 GCA_001299535.1 Leptomonas seymouri
CCTGATGCTCTTCTCGTAGAGGAGCTGGTGGTGATTTTTCCGCGGCACTCAAGTACGTGTCCATGCGGGTTTGACGCGAAGATGTAGCAGCCCCTGCTGTTTGTTATTATGGGCTTCATCTCGGTCTCTTCAATTCGCAGACACGGGCACTGTGTCGCTCGCGTGACGAACTGGGCTTTGCGCCTGTTCTTGATTTTTAGGTTTTCCCTCTTTCGTAATTAGCGGATCGAGAGAGATGTGTATTTGGCCGAGTGCTTGTGTGCACTGGCAGCTCTGGTTTGGCGTGCGTGTGGGTATTGCCAAGGGCCGTATGTTCACGTGGCGTTGTCGTGGTGGCCGCCTGCTGCACATGGCAAATAGAGGCTGGTGTGCTTGACTGTGTATAGCGTCTGCCGTTTGCTGGGGAGGGCTGTGGGAAGCGATGTTTGCTTGCAGACATCGATCCACATTCACCTCGGGCAATGCATATCGGCGCACCCACGCCACCACACGTACGCGTAGTAGCAGTGGTGCAGACCGCAAACATTCACTTGATCAGTTGCATCTCTCTCTCAAGGAAAAAAAAGCATTTCTACGTTGAGGAACACTAGAAAGAGGCGACGGAGGCCGTGACGGAGCTGTGAATTGCATTTCGGAATGGGGAGGTGGGGGAGTGGGCGACGGGCTCCTTATGTGTATCTTGTAGGAGCAGCGCTGCAGCTTCCACCATGCCGTTTATGCGCAGTTTTGTGCTATCGTTTAGGCTCCAGAGTACTGCCGGTGTTGCTGCGCCTCCCCTACACGCACTCTTCCCTGGCAACCTGGTTGCTTAAACCGCTTCTTCCAATCAGGATCAACGATGCAGCTGGCGCGTTGAGTCAACAAGTTGCACGACATTTGGCTTTTTGTTTCCTTCGCACCCTTTCACCCCCTCCACCCTCTTCCTCTGTCTCTCCGCACATGCCGTTTCGCGTTCACTGCTGATGCTCTCATTGATGAGGGCGTACTGCAGTTTCAACTGTGCTCATACAAGTATATACATATATATATATATATATATATATATATATATATACATATATACTGTTTCTCTCCCCCTTTCATCGTTTCCACTGCGCGTGCGTCCCTGCGCTTGGAGTGCCAAGTATTGGAAGCTGAAAGGAAATCATGTCTCTTCGTCAACTGGCCGCGTTCGGCGCCGTTGGTGCCCTCTCTGTTGCGGGCATGTTAGGCGGGTCGCGGTGGCGCCGCGTCGAGCTGCGTCGTGCGGAGCTCAACAAGGAGTACGAGGAGGTGATGTCCGGCATCCGCACCTTCAACGAGGAGTCCCTCAGCCGCGATCAGCGCCTTTCCGATAGGGAGAAGGAGGCGAGGGAAACTACCGAGACCGTGGACACGCTGTGGAAGGACCGCCTGGACCGCTATGGGCAGACGAACCGGGATCTGCACTCTTACCTGAAGGCCCTGCCGGAGGCCATCGGCGCGATGAAGGGTTTGGCAAACCACTACCGTTACATGAGTGAGGAGATGCCCCGTTTCATGGGCTTCGATATCGCCTGCTTGAAAGTACACAATTTAGCGTTGCTGCTCGAGCACGGCCGCGCCGTCGGCATGGAGCGCGTGGCCCCCACGCTGAAGGAGATGTTTGCGGCAGAGCCGCTGGTGCAGGCCGTATGCGAAGGCATCAACAGCTCCTCGACAGCGGTGTCGCGCCCCTCCACAATCGCGGATGCAAGTGCCACCTTCGCGTTCTGCATGGAGGAGCTCGACCGCGCGGTGGCAAATGTGGCGGCTGGGCATGCGGCTGCACTGGAAGAGCCGCCGGCCCCGACCCCGGGGCCGTTGTCGGATGGTGTGCGGATCATTGTAGAAACGTCTCAAGCGGACGTCCTCAGCAGCGGCCAGCGGCAACTGGCTGAGCGGCGGAAGGAGTTGGAGAAGATGCTGCGACGTGCGCAGAGGCAGCTGCACACAGAGGAGGATGTGCGGGCTGCGGTTGAGTACACGAAGCAACTCGACGAGCATCTGACGGCGGGCGCGCGGAGGACATCCGTCTTCTCCGGTCTCGCACCCTTCTTGTCATCTACAAGTCACAATGCGTTTTTAGCGGCGGTGCGGTCCGATGCGGCCGTGAAGAGTGCAGTGCGGCAGGTGGACCTGTGGCGCGACTCGGCCACTGACTTCCTCGTAAACCGACAGGCGGAGGACGCGCTGCTGAGTTATCACCTCCTCTTAGCAGAGACACTAACGAAGGTGAATGAGTTGAAATGACAGGGCGCGCCGGTGACTGGCCGCCCCCTCCCCCCCCCCTCATCTCACGTGTTGACTTGATTTCTTTTTTGCGTTGTGTTGCCTCTTGTTTTGTCGTTTGCCGATAAAAGCGCCGCAGCAACTCATGCGGCGGGTACTTACGAGTCCCCGAGGCACGGACAGATGTGTGTGACGGCGTTGCGCTTGCAACGTGTGAAGATTTCCGTTGCCCAAAGTGAGCTACGGGAGAGCTAACCTGAGGACGGTGAGCACCTCCGCAGTTTTCGCTTGGCAGCGTGAGGGCTGGCCAGACTCATTGCGCTCAGGCAACGTTCGGCTGCGGGGCCGCACGTCTTCTTTACGGGTATTCAGTGAGTGGCTGCTGCGAATGCTGTAATTGAACAACGCCAGTACTACCCTCTAAAATAATGTGTCTTTGGTTCTCTCTCCTCTCTCTCGTCGCCTTCGAGTATCAGTTTCTACGCGCCGTTCTCCGCTCCACGTTGCTATACCTGCCTACTTGGTTTGAGCCAGCGCTGAGGTTCAGAGCAGCATCCTCCTGTTCACCCCGTTTCGACTGACCCTACCGCCACCCCCATACATCCTTCTGTATCTATTTACGTATTCGTTAAAAGGAAGCAGACTGAGGGAAATCCACGGCCAGCATCCATCGCGTTACTTTCTTTTGCCCAGTCACCCGCGTACCTCGATACCGTTCATCCATGGTTGAAGCGTGCTTCGTGTGCCTGGACTCCACGGAGTACATGCGCAACGGGGACCAGTACCCCACGCGCATGATGGCGGAGCAGGACGCCGCCTGCCTGCTCGCCAACGCCAAGCTTCAAGCCAACGCTGAAAATACTTTAGGCTTTCTCACCATGGGGGGCAACGCGTGCGTCGTGCACGAGACCCTCACCAACAACGTCGACGCTGTGATGACTTCCATCGGCAACGTGCCCATCACCGGCAAGCGGTGCAACTTCAGCGCAGGCCTGCAGATCGCGTCTCTCGCACTCAGCCACCGTACGAACTCGCGTGCCGAGAAGCGCATCGTGGCCTTCGTCGGCAGCCCGGTGACCGAGAAGGAGACTGAGTTGGAGGCGCTCGCCAAGAAGCTGCGCAAGGATGACGTCGCCGTGGATATCGTCGTCTTCGGCGTGGAGAGCAACATTGAGCTGCTGCGCGGGTTTGTGAGTAAAGTCTCCAAGAAGGAGAACTCCCGCTTTCTCTCGGTGGGGCCGCGGGAGAACCTGACGGACAGGCTAATGGGCGACGCGATCCTGCTCGGCGAGAACGCGCCAGAGGGTGGGGAGGGCGTGTCGGGCATGGGTGGCTTCGGTGTGGACCCCAACACCGATCCCGACCTCGCGATGGCGCTGCGGCTGTCGATGGAGGACGAAATGCTGCGACAGGCTGTTGCTGCCGCTGCCGCTTCCGGGACCAGTGCAAATACGGCTTCTGCCGCCCCTGCACAGCCCCCCGCTCCGCAGAGCAATGCGATCGAAGGTGAGTTGGACTACGAGAATATGTCTGAGGAAGAGCTCATCCGACGCGCCATCGCGCTCTCGTTGCAGGAGGCAGGGCAGCCGCAGCAGGCGGGCGACACAGCCCAGCCTGGAGAGCATCCGCCTCCTGCCAACGAGGCGCGTGGGAATGAGGAGGGGGATGCAGACGACTTCGCAAAGGACGTCGAGGACGCGTTGAAGAAGGAGAAGGAGGGGGAGTGAATAGGATGCTTGGTGTATGTGCTTCGTGCAACCTTTGATGTGTAACGAGAGATTTCGTCTGCCCAGTGCTGCGGCGACTTCAAGCTGAAGGTGGCGCGTCTGCGCACCCGAGTATTCTGAAGTGCTTGATTTCTATTTCGCTTCAATTGCCATGGCAAAGAAGAAGAAGACACGGGCCTTGCCCGCGATGAAGAGGGCGCCGATGGTGCCTGCACAGCCGCCAATGTCACTCGGTTGCTGCTGACGATTAATAGCACGCTTCTTGCGTGTGTATGCACGGGAGAGAGGACGAGAGACCTGATGTATTTCAACGCTTCTCTTGCAACGTGTGACTTGCAAAGGTAGATGCCTCAGCGACGCTCTCCTTGACTGCTGACTTCACGCGCAGACTAGTATGCGCACCTTCAGGTGTAGGGAGCTACGCGATGCCTGTGGGCTCACCGACAGAATAAGCTGCGCTCTCCTCTTCATTTTATTTTTCACGAGTGCTTTTACCACCAACAATCGAATCGGTCCAACAGCACAACCATCGAGAGGCGTGGCTGGAGCTCCACAACACGACAAGCACTACACGCTGACCGCGTTATCAGAGACACGCACGCACTAGCGCACAGCATCCCGTACATAGCCAGCGTAATTAGGCACAGAGGAAGAGGAAACGTGCGCGCGTCGCCTTTTTTTTGTTTTGGGTTTTGAGTGGCGACAAGAGAGAGAGATGAGCTCCTCCATTCATGTGATATTGCTAGGCACCGATGCTTTCCGTGTGGAGGGCGCGCTGCAGGGCGCGGTAATGCACACACACAAGGCGTGGAACAAGTATTATCAACTGTCCTGCACATCGGCGCTAAGTGTGGACAAGGTGGACAAACGCCTGCTGCTCGTCTGCCACGTTATTGTTTTGTCCAAGGGATGCCGGTCCCCAGCCAGCACGTCAAGCTACGGCAACCGCCCTGTGCTGGCCCTGCCGGATGCCACGCCGAGCTGCCTAGAGGAACTGCAGGGCAGCAACTTCTACTATGGCGTTTGTACGCTGGACGAGCTGAAAAAGAAGGCGTTGGCCATCGGGCTGGCGCCGCCACACGTTATTTACGACGCGATCCTCAGCCGCTTCACGCCGATCGGCGAGGCAGCATTCAAGCGCGCGTTTTGGCTGCTCGACCGCGACGCTGACGGCCTCCTCCGGCTGCCGGAGTTGGTGGGCTGGCGGCGGCAGGTGGAGTCGGAAGCGTCCAACGCCGAGGACATGGCAACTTTTTTATCCGAGTGGGGCGGCGAGGTAGCGGCGGCGAAGCAGGCAGACTCGAAGGCCTTCCTCGAACTGCATCTGGGCTGGCTCACCGGTGGCAAAGTGATGGAGGCGTGGGCAACCCTGCACGCCTCGGGCATTCACCCTGATGGCCTTCCCTACTCGTGGTATGACCTCCATGCGATCCGGGTGGATCGGGAGACGAACACGTACCTCTCTACACACGCTATTCAGTTCTTCACTAACGTGTACAAGCTGAAGCACTTTTCTGATACGGCGGACATCTGGGCTGTCACGCCTGGCTGCCCCTGGGAGGACATCGACAGCTTTCTGCAGGAACGTGTGCCGATGGTGAAGTACGTGGAGTACTGGAAGTACATGGCACTAGTGCGGCGCGAGGACGTCATCCGCTACGCTCGGTACTTGGGCTACAAGGGCGAGATTAGCCACCTTTTTTCACGCCGCTACGCGCGTGCCTACCGCGCGCCGCAGGAGACGATACCAAACACCATCAACGTCCTCGTTGTTGGCGCAGCGCACAGTGGCCGTCGTAGTCTGATATACGCTCTAACGAGCAGCGGCCACGACCTACACCAAAGGCAAGACCTCTGCGGTGGGACCTGTGTGCTCACCACAACGTTCTTCGCGACGAAGGGCCGCGATGAGGCGGAGGAGGCGCAGACGCTGGTGTATACCACCGTGGCACCGGAGGAGTCGCAGCGCATCCTGTCGGATCCAGAGCGATCAAAGATTTACGATGTGGCGCTGCTATGCTACGATGGCAGCGACATCCCTAACTCCGGTGCTTATCTGATGCGCCTCTTTGACGCCGTCTGCGCCACGGAGGGGTGTGAGCGGATGCCCTTCGTGGTAGTCATGACAAAGGCGGATGCAGTGCTTCCGGAGGTGAGTGGTGAGGCGGTGGAGGCGGGGACGCAGCTGCAGGACTACTGTCTCGCGCATCAGCTCCTGTGGCCGCCTGTTATTACGAGCAGCGAGGAGCCCGATCAGAGCGAGGCGACTTCGCTGAACCAGTACATGTACGCCGTGACGTGCGACCCGACGCTTGCGGTGGGGCCGCCGCCGCTGACGTGCGTTCGCATTGTGCGCCGCGCAACGTTTGTGGCCATTTTGGCGGTTGTTGCCGCCGGAGCTGCGCAGACGCTCATCAGTTACCTCCGTCGGCGGAGACGTTGAGCGGGGAGCGGTGCTTCTGATGTGCTCGCTGTTGTTGCCGCTCCGCCCATGTCGGGGCTTCTCCATTGTCGTTGGATTTATTGTTCTCGCTTCTCTCTTGTTTGTGGTGCTTTCCCTTTGACTGCGCAGAAGCACCCCACTCTTTCATGGAATATCGAAGCCTCTTGCGGGCACGCAGCGCCAACAGGTCACGTTCTTCCGATGGCCTTGGGTGGTGACGTGACATGCAAAGACGGCGTTGGCGGCTTTACACAGCGCACGGGGCAAACTACGGCGGGTTCTCATGCATTTTATAATTAAGTTTCTGTGAAGGCTCATAGCTTCTTGGTTGTGTTCACTCGTTTCGCTCCTCCAGTCTCTTGCCTCCAGCCGAGGCGTATGCGAGTAGTTGCAAGTCTAACGAACGGACAACGAAAGCCTTTCCTTTGCTCGTTAGGATGCCGTGCTCCGGGTGCTCCCGCTTTGCAGAGAGAGGGGCACTCATTACGCCGCATGACTATTGGCGATAACAGCTGCCCCGCCCATGAACTGCGGCCTGTGTTGTGCGGGGCTCCGTTTTTGCTATTCCGGCTGTGGAGGGTCCTTCGGTTGGGCGGCTTGCCGGTACTCGGGCCCGATGCGATGTTGTACTTCAACGCCCCGTACTTCTCCTCTTTGCTCCCCTTTGCCTGTCCTTCCTTTGGCAACATTGCAAACACCTGCAGTGCCTGCCCCCCCCCCCCCCCCACCACACACATATATACTGCCCACCACTTCTTTCTTTGTCTTACCGCCGTCGCACGCTTCAATGGCCGCTGCCGTTCGCGCGACATTCGCTGCCGGCTGCTACTGGGGCACCGAGCACTTCTTTCTTCGCAAGTTCAAGAGCGCCATCGTGACACACGAGGTGGGCTTCATGGGCGGCGCTGAGAGCGACTCGATGTCGTATGACAAGGTGAAGAAGGGCGACACGGGCCACGCGGAGGTGTTCCACTTCACCTACGATCCCGCCCAGGTCTCGTACGAGGAGCTGCTGTCGTACTTCTTCCGCATGCACAATTCCACAACGCTCAACCGCCAGGCGGGGGACGTGGGCACCAACTACCGTAGTGCCATATTCTACCACAACGACGAACAGAGGAAGGAGGCTGAGGACTACATCGCGCGGCTGAACGGCGCGGATGAGAAGTTGCACGCCGCTTTTGCGAAGGCGTTTGATGGTGCCGCTTGCGTCACCTCGGTGGAGAAGGCTAGCAAGTTCTATGCCGCTCACGAGGCCCACCAAGACTACCTGACGAAGAATCCGAGCGGATACTGCGCACATCGCATCTACTTCTAATCTCTCCGCCAGGAGGGATGCATATACCTTTCAACTGCGTAAGCCACGTTGAGGGCACTTCCCCCCTGGTTGCCGTCTCTTTCATTGTCCCTGTTGTAAGTCGCAAGGTGCTGCTGCTTCAACGCCTATACCATCGGCAGCGCTTTGTATCGTCTTGCATGTGCTCTGGCAGCAGTGGGCGAAGGTCCCGCACTTCTTTCTGGTTCTTGTTCTTCCGGTGTGGTCCCGTACCTTCCCCTTCTTCATCTCGGGGGTATCGCCGTCGGTGAAGCATGCTCCAGTTCCACCAAGAGTGGCACAGAGAAGGCAGCATGAAACGAATCAACTAGTGTCCACACGATCCTCTGCACCAATACAAGCACACAGCGGTATTCGCACACGTACACGTACCAAGGAAGGTAAGCTCACGCATGGTGCCGCCATCTCTGCTCATCCCGGAGTGGGTGCACGATAGAGCGTGGTGCGAGTCGAATTCATTGATCGCTGCTCTGCGTTCACTAAGGTGTCGTCCTCCGTGATACGCGCTCTCGCAGAGGTGCGCAGATGCCGTCTCCTCCTGCTTTTCTCACTGCCCTCTCCCCCCCTCTCTCTACCCAAACACACACATACACGTGCATGAACGACCTAGTAAACACCCCAAACACGGAAAGCGCATACTGCTACGCTCTCTCTCTGTGCGCGAGCAGACAGCGGTCGCAAAGTATCGTCCTAACTCCTGCGGAGCGAGCTGAGCCTTATTCTCTGCTGATATCGGGTATTTTCATTTTGCACTGCGTCTGGGATCGTTGTGCCTCCCCTCCCCCCCCCCACTCTCCAAGCCGCGCTCTTACGTCTATACATCTCTTGTTTAACACGTAAAGACAAAACACTATTTCTTATTGGCCAGGCTTGCCGCCTATACACGGCTGAAAGCACTGACTTGTTTACGGAGGTTTTAAGAGTTAGCCGTTGATTCAAGCCAGCCATTCGCAGGGCTGTATTTCTCTTATTTTTACGAGTTTCTGGTGGGCGCGGCTGGACCTCTATTTTGTTTTATTGTTTCGTTTGGATTGCCAGAGTGGTGCTGCTTGCTGTCCGTCTCGTTCCTGCTGCCCCCGCCGCACATTGATTGCGATTTGCCCCCTCCCCCCTATCCCCGTTTATTACCCTTTCAAACTTCTGCGCCGAAGAGAAGAGACAAAAAGGCGAATTGCATTGCCGAAGCAGTGCGGCCTGCGCCTCTGCTGCCACCTCTCCCTCGTGGCAGCTTTGCAAGTGCTGCCGTTTGAACATCTTCTTTGCTTCGTTTCCTTTGCCACACTGTCGAACTCTACAGAAACATATTTGTAAGCCCTAACCCTCATTTGTAGCTCCTTAAGAGCCCAATACCCTCTACAGGTCCGGCTGCCGTGCGAGCGACGCCCGAGCAGCAACACCGAGTGCTTTGCTGAGTGCGGCTTCATTGTACTATTCTCAACGTCAGCGGTGTGCCCATCGGCGCATTCCTCATCGCGTAGTGCATCATGCAGCAGATGGTCATTACGTACGTGCTGTCGGGGCTCGCGAACATCGCCGATGTGAACCCCCGTGACGTGCACACGTCCCTCTTCAACGGCAACATTCGCGTGAAGAACATCTCCCTCCGGCCGGATACCGTCAACAAAATTCTCCCACTGCCCATTGAGGAGGGCACGGTGCCGGAGGTGGAGGTGCAGATCCCCAACCCGTCCACTTCAGCTCCGGTGGACATTAAGGCGCGCCGTGCACGTGCTGTTCTTCAGTTCGACTTGCCATCCCCACCAGTGGAGCGGACGCCAGAGCAGGTGCTGGGGGGCATCACTGCTACCACCATTTTGGGGCACGCGGTCTCGGATGCTGTCGAGGCCTCGTCGGAGCCTCTGTCGCCGCTCGACGAGCACCCGAGCGACGCCGAGGCAGCCAACTTGGCTTTTTCCTCTGTCTACTCGGACGCCGACGAGGAGGACTTCGCGTCGTGCGTGAGCGACGGCGACTTGTCAGACTGTGAGTCCCTGGGCAGTACCGGCAGCTTCTGCTCCCCGACGAGCCCCTCCGATGCCCGGGGAGCCGGGGCCCAAGGTGGCGGCTGGCTTGACTACCTGCGCTCTCGTGCCGCGCAGTCGGTGGAGTGGATCTGGCGTCGCCAGCTGCGCGTTACCTTCACCAATCTGACGTTGGTGCTTCCCTGCGACGCCCGCAAAAACGTCCACTACGAGATCGCCGTGGACACGTTCATCGCCACGGTGGAGCCCACGCAGACGACGGAAAAAGAGCAGATGAAAATTATAAATCTGCAAATTGGCGGCGTGAGCGTCTACGCCAACGCCAGCGACGCCCACTCGCGCATTCTTGTTGTAGAGGCGCTCTCGGTGACTATCACCACCGTCTACGAGGCAAAGACGGAGCGGGTCTTGCGCAAAAACATCGCCGTCACCTTCAACGGCACCAGCACGATATTGGCCGACGAGGCGACGCTCTTCGCACTGCTCAAGTGCCACCTGTCGCGTGAGACGCGGATGGCTGTTCCGTCTTACTGCTTGCCGTTTGCGTCTCTCCGTGCCCGCAGCTCGCTGTGGCCCTACGCAACGGCCTGTGTCGTTCAGGGCCTTCGGGACCACCGTCAGCGCTTCAACTTCAACGCTTCCTACCTTCGCTTCTATGCGCAGGCGCGCGAGCGCTACGTGCGGCTCCTGAACGAATGCCACCGGAGTCAGAGCGTGGCGGAGCGTCGGCGCCAGCTGGCGGAGGCTGAGCACGATCTCCGCTACGAAGATGTCATCCTCTTTCTTCGGCGGCATGTGCAGACAAAGTACAACGCGAACGCGGCTGCAGTGGAAATGGAGGAGCCGGCTGATCTGGAGCCCGTCATCATTTCCTCGAAGCACTTCGACTGGAAGGTGGTGAAGGTGGTGCTGCCGGCGCGCAACACTGTCTTCGCGAGCGATATTGCGCTCATTGTGCGCAATGAGGAGACTGTCTTTACCGTTCGGGCCATCTCGCTTGATAGCGACGGGGCCGTGCAGGCGGTGGCTGCCCCGCTCCCGGCCGCCGTAGGTACCACCGAGTCCCTAACCGTCAATCTGGTGGAAGAAACGTCGCTCTTGTACGTTCACTTCACCGATGCGGCGTCGTCCACGCGAACCAAGCTGAGCCTGCAGCCGCTCGCGTTTAAAGGCAGCCTCGACGGTGCCCTTCGCTGCGTTACGCCCATCGCAGATGCGTTGCAGCGTGTCAGCAATCAGACGAGAATTGACTCCACGAGGTTCTCGCCGCCGTCGACGGCATCGCAAAGCCCTCTGCCGCCCCCAGTGGAAAAGGCTGCTACGACCATCATGGCGGTCCACTGTCTAAAGATTCAGCTGGACGACTTTGAACTCCTGGTAGACCACCTCTCGTGCACCACGGCCAGCGCACCTGGGACGCCGGCCAAGCTGGGCTGCACGATGCGCAATTGCTACCTCAAGCACGCCGAGAGTTACGTGCTGGCCCCGCTGGAGGTGCGTATGACGCCCCGCGGCAACGTTGTCGTCTCGCGCGTGTCGCTGCAGGTGTCGAAGGTGACGTGGGCAACGCTGCGCAAAGATGCTGACAGCCTGCGCCTCTTGTACGAGAAGTACCCACGCTTCAACGGTGCAGCGCCGACGCACAGCGGCAGCAGCTCCGCACCGGCTGTGCCGGTCGCGTCGTCGAACATCGACCTGGACGCCTTGAAGAATCTGCAGAAGGTGCTGCAGTGGTCCGCAGTTGTGAGCTGCCCACCGATAGAAGTAGATGATGTCTCGATCGAGTTCCACCCGCTCGACACCACCGTCGCCCTTCAGCGGTTTAGCCTGCAGACTGTCGCCACGACCCCTCGCGGACCCTTTGGCACACACGTAAGTCTGCGGCGAGTAACGGTGCAGTGCAGCTACACCGGCCGTATTACGCTGCGCGTAGAGATGAATGGCGGTATGCGGGTCGGCATGAGCCCTGAGCCCGCCCAGGCTCTCGCAGTGACCCTCCCCGAGATGACCGTAACGGGCAAGCGATCGAGAGAGGGGGAGGAGATCTCGCTGCTGGAGCTGATGGGCGTGGAGGGCGTGGTGCATGGCACTGTGCAGTATTACCTGACGCGACGCATGCTTGCCGCCAATAGCGTGCGCCTCGAGGATGCGGAGCTCATCTACAAGACGGACCCATCGGTGCCAATGTTCAACGACCGCCCGTGCCTCACGTCATACCTGCAACTGGCAGCCGAAGTGACGTCGATTGACCTAGAGAAGCTGTCAGCCTTTCCGACGCGGGCGGTGAGCCACGTTTTCAGTGAGCTGTACACCTTCACCTGTGACGAGATCATCTCTGAGAACTACTACCGCACCTTCTTCAGCTGCTTCAGCGACATGGCGCTGCGCATTTCCATGCACAACTGCGTGGTGTGCTGCGGCTCGAACGACGAGGCGGCGGAGTTGCTCGTGTCGGTGGCTAACACGACCAGCGTGGCGCGGCTGACAGAACTCAATGCTTACCAGCCGCACCTGCAGGCCACCGCGGACAACTTCCCAATTCTCATCGTTAACGACGTTGGCCGGCTCGCAATGGAGGTTGATGTGTCATGCTTCGTGGTGCACGTCGCCGCCTGCCCGACTGTCTCACCGTCTGTCGTGTCGCTCACGGTGTCTGGGCTGAAGCTGCAGACGGCGCTCGAGAAGATGCCGTTCTGGTGTGCCGAAGCGATGGAGATTCCAGTGGTGCCGCAGCGGTGGACGGTGGACAGCGTGCGGGCTGTGGCGTGGCTGGACCGGCAGGCCGCCACCGGACCTGCTGTCCTCGACGCCTCGCTGAGCGTGTTCACGATGGAGACGGCAACGACCGCTCCGTGTAACACGAGCAGTGCCTCCGCCCTCTCCATGCTGCGAGACCTCCCGCTTACCCCGTCAGGGAGCGATCACGGAAGCAGTGTCTCTTTTTCCGCGGACGAAGAGGTGGAAGCGACGCAGGCGGCGCTGCGGCGGTGGAGCGCAACGGTGGACTTCTCAGCCGCGCTGTCGGACTTCTTCAAGTTGCAGCGCATGATTCGCTCCGTCGTGAGCGCCGCAGGCCTCTTCAGTCGCCGGGTGGTGCTGACGGAGGGTGTCTCGCACGCCGAGTTTCACCTCGACGACTACGGCGACGTGTTTCTCGACTCGCCCAGGCAGATGCTTCTTTTGCAGGACTGCACCTTCTACGCCCCGACACCCGATCGGCACATCGTCGTTTGCCCCGGCACATCGGCAGTGTTCCGAGGCTGTCACTTCGTGCACACCCTCCCCACGAGCCTCATCCGCGCCGCATCTCGCTCCGCAGTGTACGTCTGCGAGGACTGCCACCTGAGCAACGGCGAGGGGTTTACCTCCTCTACGACGCCGACTGGCGCCGCCATGTCGCCCCCGGCCGTACCGTCGCTTCACGACGTCTCGGAGAATCCGGACCGCCGCCACACCCGCACGCAGTTGACGGTGGACGAAGGCACCGTTACCGTTCAGCTCGACTCCGTCTCTCGGCTTGTCTGCTCGCAGAAGGCGTTTTCCCTCATCAGCAAGCGCAAGACACGCCGCAGCTACGTAAAAGTTCGCAACGGCGAACTGCGGATGGAGTATGCCGATCCGGTTCAGCGTGTGCCGGTGCTTGCCAAGACGATTGCGGAGGGTGAAATGGCTGTGCTGCTGCCGCGCCGCTCCTGCAGCGTGAGTTGCTCCGTCGTCTGCGGGGAGGTGGTCATCCCCGTTGTGACCCTCATGATGCGCGCTGTACAGGAGCGTATGTCCGTATTGGCCGCCGCCACTGCCGGCCGTGCAACCGCTTCCTCTTGTGCTGGTGCGACGACAGAGGATGTGCCGGTGCCCGCTTACGTGGTGCCGCCCGCGCCGTCGTCATCACTGAACGCGGCGTTGCGGTCGACGCACGCGCCGGATCGCTTTCCCTACGACTCCTGGAAGGTGCTGCTCTCCCTCTCTCTCATCCCAATCGCCATTCAGCTTCCGAATGGGATGAAGGTGGCGAAAGTGACGCTGTCCAACGCCTTTGTCTGGTCGAAGCGGGAGTCGTTGGCGGAGGCGCTGGTCGAGGCCCGCATTGCGCTGCACGAGATGGCTCTCTGGGACTGGCAGCATCAGGCTTTCAAGTCTATCATCCGAAGCCCCGTCTTCCTCGGCGTGCAGGGACGCACTGCCAGTGCTCTCAGAGTCAACATGACGGCCACCATCTCATCCGTTGACGCTACCGTGTCTACCGACCAGCTACGGCTGCTTCTGCACTCTCTAGGGGCGCACGACGACGCAGTGGCCCACCATCCGCAAGGCAACCCCCCCGCCTCTGCATGTTACTGGCGCAACTACTCTGGCGCGGCGCTTCGTGTGCGAAGCGGCCAGGGCGACGTGGTCAGCGTCCCCGCTGCAAAGAGGCCGAATGAGCTGACCTTCCTGCCCGGCGCAGCACCCTTCACCATCACTGAGGTCGATGGCGTGATGGTCGATCACGTGGAGCGAGGCACAGAGTACCCGGCTCCCACTGTGAACACCACCAGCCGCTCTCCCGGCTGCGCAACCGAGGGGCTCTTCTCGTCTAGTAAGATGGTCACTCTGGCGGACAAACGGCAGCTGCAGCTCACCTCGATGCTGACCCTCGACATGGCGCTTACCACCTCTCTCCGCACCGTCGTACAGATCCAAAACGACACCCCGCTTTGCCTCATCCTTGCCGCGACAGGCGAGCGGGAGCAGGTGATTGCACCGTTTGATTTGTCATGTGTGCCGGAGGCCATGCTGTCGTGCCCGGATCTGAGCGTGGCAGCGTTGAAGAACACCACTGACTCGGCGCGCGGCTCCGCCACGCTGCGTGAGCCGCTCTTTCCGGACTTCACTCCCGCTGCGGACTTCTACCAGCGCTGCCACCAGCAAGGCTGCCCAGCCGCCGACGTGCCGCGCGAGTTCGTTTCGCAGCTGGACGGGTCCTCCACGTTTATGGTGACGGAGTTTAAGGTGCAGGGGCCCGTGCTGCTGCTGGTGTTCCGCGCAGTGCGGCCATACGTAGTGAACGACACCGTCTTCCCGATGCTGGTAGACGCTGTCAACACGCTGGGCGAGGTCCTAGCAAGTGAGTCGATTGAGGCAGGCGGGCGCGCCTTCTTCTTCGGCCTGCCTCCCACGCTGAACGTGCGTGCCTGCGTGCAGATTTTTGTAGGCGACGAGGTTTACATGGCCCGTGAGCCCGTCGCCCTCTTCGATCGGGAGGTGGCTGCAATTGACTCGAACATCGTCCTCGCCCACAGCGCCTACCCCCGCCGTTACTTCTTCGAGCTCAACCTGTCCGTGGCCGTCGACGGCCCTGCTGGACCTCACGGGGTGGCCATCACGACGAGCTACCTGTGCCTCGTGAAGAACTGCAGCACGATCGATCTTTTCTTCTCCACCGAAGAGGGTGACGCGGTAGGCACGATGGGCACCGCTGGCATGCCTGGCCTAAGGGACACCGGCGCCATTGGCTACGTGCCGTCCAACTCGGTCGTCTGCATCAAGCCAAAGGGGGCCGCCATGTCGGAGCCGTTCGAGATCGACGACAGCGGCGAGGGCTGCGTAATCCAGTGCGACCGAGCTCCAGAGCCCAGTGCCTACTCCGCCTCGTACTTTCTTCTTCACGTGGTGCAAGGCAGCACGACGAAGATGGCGGAGCTGCTGCCCTCGATCGTCTTCCTCAACCGCAGCCGCCGCCGGGTGCTCTGCGTGAAGCACGCGATTCGCCAGAGCGGCTCCACGAGGGTGCTGGAGGAGACGGTCTTCCAGATCAGTCCGCAGAGCAACCACTGCTACTACACGTTATCGAAGTACGGCTACACGAACGACTTCCTCTTTGCCTGGAGGGACGAGGGCTCTGAGACCGATGAGCTGACCTTCTCAACGGTCGTGGAGACTGACCTGGCGCCGAACACTACGTGGAGCGGCTTCATCTGCTGCGGCGCAACGCACCACAAACTTGAGATTGCCAAGAGGCACTTGTATGAGCCGGCGTATGTGACGGTTGGCCCGGCGGAGATGCCGCGTGTGAAGCTTGTCAACTTGACTAGCACGGAGTTCCGCGAGGTGGCCAGCTACCAGGTTGCCTTCCCGCATCCGTCCAAGAACAACAAGTACCTCCTCCTGACAACTGTGGAAGGCACAATGCACACGATTGACTTGCTGCAGGAGGACCCGGTGGAGCTGGAGCCCGGCGTCACGGTGCAGGCTGTGTGTGCCGAGGACGATCGGTGTTCGGTTGTGCTGTCTAGCGGCCGCATTCTTGCCCTGTCAAAGAAGTCGTGGGTGGAGGAGATGCAGTTCTCGATGAACTTGCAGACGACCACCCTGCAGCTGCAACTGCGGGATGGCAGCGCGGTCCCGCTTCAATTCCTCTGGCGATCCTGCGCGGTCAACGTTACGTGGTGGAACGGGACGCTGTCACTGCAGTCGAGCGTGGCGGGCATCTGTCTGGAGACGAACCATGAAGGTCAACGACAGAAGGCGATTGAGCCGTTTGACGCCGACATCAGCGTGCGCGAGCTACGCAGTACCACGCGCGACGTGTACCTCAAAGGCTTTTACATTGGCCTGCAGCCCCTCACCATCACGGTGTCCGATATGCTGCTTTACCACTTGCGGGTTCTCGGCTCGCGCTGCAAGTTGGACGTGCCCTTTCGCGTCTCCTCGTGGGTGCAGCAGCGTGCGTCGACGTGCATCTTACAGAGCCTCCCCTCGTGCCTGCCGCGGCTCCTACACATCGGCAGCGCCGGCATCTCTGAAACGCCGCTGGAGCTGAGCTGGGACCGTAGTGCGCGCCCGCCACAGGATTTCTTGTTTGGTGACTCGGCGATGTCGAAGCTGATTCCCTCGTTGCACCACGCTATGCTGGTCATTCCAAAGTTGAAGCTGCGCAACGTGTCGCGGGTGTCGCTGAGCGAGTTGGTCAGGCGCATCCAGCAGATCCTGATCATGGAGGTGGTCAAGCAGATACCCAAGATGGTCACGACGGTTGGCTTCTTCAAGAAGGACTCCTCTCTTCTCGAAAAGCTAACCTCAACGCTGTCTTCGTTTTTCTTTCGCTCCTCCACCGAATCCAGCACGACAGATGACGGCAGCTCCGTTCTTATTTAGTCGTGCCGCATGTTTTCTCTTTTTTTTTTCTCGTGGGAGCGGCGTATAAATTGGTGCGCCATTTCATGACCGGTGATGACTTATTTGCCCTAGCGAGTTGCTGTTGCACAGTTAATATCAGACACGCCCGTGCGCGGTCGTTGTTGTGTTTAACAATGAACCTATCTTGCCGCTTGGTGCTTGATGGATGGGCCGCACTTCATGGGCGCCTTTGGGGAGCTCGTGATTTGTGCTTGCTCTTTTCTCCCTTAACGGGTGCGCCGAGTCTGTCTTTGCTTCCTCGCAACGACGGCTGTGGTGGTGCGCAGCCCTTCCGCTGAAGGGGTGAAGATCAAACTGATTCGAGTATCCCGCACGCTACTTCCGGTCTGCAAGGCATCCGCGAGGGCATGGCGCGCGAGTTCACCTTCAGCAGCTAAACAGCGTGGAAGCAAGTGGGTGGTTGTCACTTCTCTCATCGACGCTTTCTCCGTGTGAGCAGAACGACAACGCGCCCCCTCTTCCCTTACTACGTACCTGCAAGTGCTACTTCCACGGCTACTCCTCAATGGCCTTTGGCGCGTTCTGAGTTTCACTCTCTCTCCCGTTCTTGCTGATGTCTCATAAACACCGTAGTAGTGACCGCGACCGCAATAGCGCTCATTCGGAGTTGGCGTGTCCTCGCATCTTCTCCTCTCCATATCATTCTACCAGACCCACTCTAGTGCATACACGTTGCTGCCGCAGACCCATTGCTTCTTCTCAGAGAGACTTCACAGACCCTCCGTTGCCGCTTCGGTTTACGACATGTCTCGGCTCCCCAGAGAACACCTCGCGGAGGCAGCGCCGGGCGAGCGCGCGGATGTAGATACGTACCACAGCAAAGGTTCCCATGAAGAGGAGAAGCCCCACACCGTCTCCTCGACTGACCCCACAGGTCCTGATCGTGAGCCGTACAACGTGGACAAACAACATAGGGGCCTATCCCTCCCAGACGTCAACGTGGACGTCATGGACGAGGACGAGGATGCAGAGTTGATGGTACAACGCAAGAAGCATCGCTCACGCTTTCGCATCTGGTTCGAGCAGGTTGTCCCTCCTGGCGGCTTTGTTGCGAGCTCCTTCACGCTGGGCAGCTCCACGCTCGGCGCGGGTATTCTAGGCCTCTCTGCTGCGTTCAACAGCATGGGTCTCGTGACGGCCCTTATCGTGCTGGTGGTCGTCACTGTCCTCACCATTTTCTCCTTGTGGCTCCTTGCGCGGTGTGCAACCATCACGAAGGTGCGCACGTATGAGGACGTGGCGCGAGCCCTCCTGGGCAAAGGCCCCGACTACGTGGCAGCTATCTTTATGCTCGGCTTCTGCTTGGGCGGTGGCGTGAGCTACATCATCTCAATCGGCGACTTACTCACACCCATCTTCGACGACCCGAGCGTGCCCTCTTTCCTCCAGACGAAGCCGGGCAACCGCCTCATCACCTCGATGGTGTGGCTGGTGTTCATTCTACCGCTGTGCCTGCCGAAAAACATTGACGCCCTGCGCCACATCTCCATCATTGGCGTCATCATGGTGCTCTTCTTCGTGGTTTGTATTGTGCAAGACAGCTGTGCGCACATGCGGAGGGACGGCTGGACGAAGGAGGTGAGGATGTTCAACAAGGGTAACAGTGCCATTGAGGGTCTTGGCACCGTCATGTTTGCCTGCCTCGTGCAGATCAACGCGATGGAGGTGTACTTTGAGATGGCGAATCCTACACCTCGCAACATGGTGCGCAGTAGCACGGCTGCCATGAGTGGCTGCGGCATTCTGTATGCCCTGACCGGGGTGTTCGGCTACGCCCGCTTCGGCTCGTCGGTAACGTCCTCCATCCTGCTCAAGTACCAGCCGCGTGAGTCGCCGCAGTTTTGGGTGGCGTATTTTGGTATTGTCGTCAAGATTTGCGTCGCCTTTGCCCTGCATCAGCTGCCTATGCGTGACGGCCTCTACCACTTCTTCTCCTGGAATGTGTACAACATGGCGTGGTGGAAAAACGCCGTTATCTGCGGCCTTATCGCCACGGTGGTTCTCATCATTGGCCTCTTCGTACCGAGCATCAACATCGTCCTTGGTCTCGTCGGCTCGCTGTGTGGCGGCTTCATCGGCTTCATTTTCCCGGCTCTCATGATCATGTACTCGGGTAACTGGACCCTCGCCAAGATTGGCTGGCTGGAGTGGAGCACCACCTATCTTCTGCTGCTCACGGGTGTTGTTGCGGTGGTGTTTGGCACAGCCGCCTCCATCTACGGTGTCATCTAAGGAGAGCGCTCACGTGCTGAGGAAAAACTGGACAGTGTTGCTCAGCGCTCTGCTTGCTGCACGGAGCCACTTCAAACGGCGGCCTTCAGCACAAGCGATGTGTGTCTGTGATGCAGCAAGCAACGATGGGAACGTAGCACGACCACCAACGACGTCGTACCCTTTACTGCTCCCTTTTGTTTTTCTACCTGTTGGCGTCCTGCAGCGCGCTGCAGCAATATGGATAGAGTGCGGGAGAGAACGGCATGGAGGGACACCCCGAGTCTGTTCTCCTCTGCGGTGTTGGCGCTCTCCCCTGCAGGTCTTCAAGCATCTCCTTTTGTTTTTTCTTTCCTTTCGCAGAACAAACGAAGACGCACGGAAGTCGCACGATATTCATTCATGTGCTCGATTCGCACGAGATCTCGTTGCTTGCGCTGCCCGTAGAGTCTGCCGCCGTACAAAGAGAGATGAAAGCAACCTTCTGCTCTTATCTTTCTCACTCTTTATTTTTGTTTCTCTTTGATGTCTCCTTCTTCTTGTCGCTTTTACCCCAATTCGAATGCGCGGAGATGTCGCTCATTTTATTTTCTTACTGCCTTTTCCATCGCTGCGTTCAGCGTAGTTCCGTGGAACCCTCAAGGCTGAGGCAGCCTGCACGCGCACCTGCATAGCGTCCCCCAAGTGTTGGTGGTGCACTTCCACCCTCTTGGTCCTATTCGTTTCCTTTTCTCATCTCCCTCCCCAATTCGGTATGAAGGCGTTACCTTCACAGTGTCCTATTCATACACGCACCCGCACTCACGGCTAGATTCTATATGTCGTCTTTGTGTGTTGAAGGTCCGCAGGCCTGCACATTGTGTCTTCATCGTTTTCTCTCCTCCCATCGATTTCTTTTTCTTCTTATTCGTCTTATCCTTCTTCGATTTATGTTGAGTGCACAGTATGGAAGTCCCACCACAGAACGTGGATCCGAGGCACGGTGGCCGCCCAGCGCCATGAATGCAGCGTACAAGGCACTACAACAGGTTGCGTCGGTATGTGCGCACCTTGTACTAGGCGATGAAGGCACACGCTGCTGTATGCCGCATCTTGAAGGCGCCGACTGACCACTGCGTTAAAACGGCGACCTATCTGAGAGGCGCCTCGCCGCCGCTGATATCTGCACCCTCATTTTCTTCCCCGCCCTCCCTCTCTATCTGCTCCCTAAGCTCACTTCTTGTACTTTGCCCGCGTACATCACTTCTCGCAGCGTGAGTCGCATTCTCCGAAACAAATGTAAAGAAAGCCGGATAAACTTTTGCTACACACGGTACACAGACAGCATAGCGGACATCAACGAGCCGCTGGGTTCCCATCCTCCTGTCACTTGCAAGTCACCGGTGCTCTCTGTAGTTGCCCACTGCATCGCACGCGCGATATGGCGGATGGACTCGCCGGCGGCAATGACTGGTGATCGCCGCCTGTGCTTAGAGGACAATCGTGTGCAGGTATCTCTTAACGGAGCCCTTGGCCTAGCACTAAGTGCATTGCGAGCGCTTGCATTCCCCGGTGAAAACAAAAGCGTAATTGGTGTGCGTTTGTGTTCGTAGGGCGATCCACGATGTCTCATCTCGCTGCTTCTGATTTCGTTCTTTTCAGCGCACTTTCCTGCCTGTCCGGTCGTACTTGTTGCTCTTGGACACGAAGATGATGCAGATGATGTTGCCTTTCCAGTGGGCGTGCGGGCTGAGCGTCGATGTCACGCGGTGGTGCTCACGCTATTGGCGGTTCATCCTTTTCGTGAAACGCGGACATGCGCTGCTGTGCATTCTTCCACCGCACTCTCCCTCCATAACATAGGAGAGAGAACAGCACAGCACCCAACCGACAGTTCTCCGGTTGCCCCAACTCCTGCAGAGAGTGCGCGTTGAATAGACTGCGAAGCTATTTGGAGGGAGAGGTTGCAAAGGGATGCTACCGTGTAGGACTACCTCTCTCTGTGTCAAAGGGAGGTGTGCCTCTTAGCGGAGGTGGTCGCTATGACGCCATGTATGCGCACCTGGAGCACGCCATGCTGCTTTTGCAACAGCACCAATCACCAGTGCCTGCATCAAGGAGTACAGGGGGTGGCTTCATGTGCAACCATATGTGCGGCTGCTACAGAGAGAGGTGAGGGGCTTGAAGTACAGTTTCAGATGATACGATTGATGTTGGATTAAATCGGAAAAGAGACAGAAGAGCAGACAAGCGAGAGATGGAAGGAACACCCGTATACAGTGCTACAGACAAGTGACGGATGGTGGCAGCAAAAGCTGTGTGAACAAAGGCAAAGACAGTGAACGAATGCGATCCCTTGACAACGTACAACAGAGAATTGTTTTATTTTTTTTTGGAAGAAAGCGAAGGGTGCAACAAGGTCAAGAAGACAACTGGGTGACGAGACATTGGCGAAACAGAGAGAGCTTCACTAAACACACGAAGAACAACATGCAACTCCCTTGCGTCGGAAATAGCGCTTTACCTCACACCGAAACGTGCAGCGTCGATTGCAAAGAGGGAGCGGGCCTTCAAGGCGCCGTTCAATATCGAATGCCCAATGTGAGGCGCTGGATGGCTGGTGGCAAATCGCATTGTGCACGACAAATGGGCTGCCTTCCTCCGTCAGGCCGGGCTGGGGCAGTAGGGTATCTGCTCTTGCGGCCGGGGGGTGTCCTCCTTCAATCGTAGGGCTGGTTCAGATTGCCTCCCCGTGCGGGCAACCAATGCCCTGCCCGCATCATTGAAGGAATCCAGCGCGTGTTTTGCACACAAGGGGTGACGCCGGCTGCTCCCGCGGTTCTCAGCGCAACACTGGGGAGGAAGCGCAACCAGCCCACGCTGCAGTTGAAAGCGGTGACTTTGTAGAGAGCAAGCTGTTGCACACAGCTCCCGCGTGACAGCGTCTTTCCGTGTGCCGTTCTGCTATGCTCGCCGTGGGTGCGTGCAACGGCTGCAGCAATGCATTCTCTCCAACGAGCAACCCGCTATTCCGAGCAGGTGCCCGTGCTGCACGCTGTTCCTGCAACACCGCTGGGCTGCTTGCATTTATCAGCATCCACCAGAACACAGGGTCCGCCGTTGTGATCATCCACGACTCTGCGCCCTCAGGGCCTGTGGACGGCGACCTCTTCGAAGAAACGGGCATCGATGTGCAGCCCTTCTGTGTTGCCAGTTCCCTGAAGCCAGCAGCTACGTATTCACGAAGCTTTAGGGATGTGTACTACCACTCCTCATGCTTTATGGTGGGTGCTGCAGTCGGGATTCGTCCTTCGTTTCTGTCGAGTGCGTGCTCGCTGCTCTGCGTAGCGTGCTGCTGCGGGACT
>LJSK01000274.1:0-19863 GCA_001299535.1 Leptomonas seymouri
CCCCCCCCCCACACACACACCTCCCCTACAGCGTGTGCACTGCGCATGCTCGAGTGCCGCTGGGAGTTATCTTTTCAATTTCGCGTTTCCGTTGACGTCTGTGACTTCCGATTTCAGCCTCTCTGCCCTTTTCTTCTGTTAGCTTACTTGTCTGTAGACGCCGCGCCTCAGCTGCTTACGTCTTCGTAGGCAGCCTGCATCATGCCGACCGCCGTAAAGCCCACGCGACGGGTGCGGTGCGTGTATACGACGGTGCTGAACAGCAAGGCGACGCGCTACTTCGCTGTTGCGCCCACCAAGCCATATGTAAGCATACTCACCGATGCGTTAGAAAGCGATGTGAGAGCGATGGTGTCCGCAAACACGGCTCACGAGGGCCAGTGCTGCAACGGCTCCGGTGCACTCAGCACGTTCGCTACGAGTTCTAACAGCTCCTGCGTCTGTTTAACGAACGTCACGCTGCTGGAGATCAACCACCGGTTTGCCGATGATTGGAGGATGCTCGGGCTGACATTCGAGGTGCACTACGCGGTGTACGAGGACGAGCTCCGTCGTCGAGCGTCTTATACCCTGACCCCAGCACCAACGCTTTCCTTTTCCTGGATGTTAAGCCGCAGCACAGCGTTCCCGCATATCGTGTCGAACCTCTTCCACGAGCTGGCGCGGCGAGATTACTTGAGCTCGCTCATCACAGCACCGCATGTATTTGCGCACATGACGATTGATGAGGCTGAGTTTATACGTCACCGCGACTACCGTGACGACACGGGTGATGCGCACAGTGTGTTCGACAGTGTCGTGTCATCTCCCGTGACAGGCCGAGCCTTCGAGCAGCATCTGGGCTCGCTCGACTCGGAGCAAAGGGAAGTGACACCCAGCAGTGACACGGCCGAGATAGACTACTGCACTGTGCTCCGCAGCTCTCCCTCTCCCGCCTACTCGCACCCGCCCGCAATGGTGAAGATAAAATATGTAAGCCCTAACGGCACTGTCACGACATACAGATACCCCGAAGTCGTTGTCCATGATATGGAGAGCTACGTCTTCGCCACACCGTCGCAGTGCGATGGGTCGATATGCGCGATGGGGATCCTCTGTGCTGTGCTGATGTTTCTGCTGATCTTAGGTGCCGGTGTGGCGTTTGTAGTGCAGCGGTGCCGACGGCGCCGCAGCGAGCGCGAATACGAGAAGCGACTTCTTCAGCGCCAGCTGCGTGGGTGACCGCGCATCCAGCCACAAGTATATATATATATATATATGTTCATGTGCATACACACACACACACACACACACACACACACACACACACACACATGCGCGCGCGAGAGAGAGTGGAAGGTTTCCGCCGCGGTGGGTGGTGGCGCGGTGTACGCAATGTGCATAACGTGGCTTCATCCCATCGACAGGCGGTGACGGTGGCCGCGGATGAAATCACGGCTCCGCTCCTCCTTTACTCCTAGAAAAGAATGTTCTTGTTGCTGCAGTTGCTTGTTCTTCTCTTCTCATGTGAACAAAGATGCGATGTGTATATTCGATTGCCGCTTTACGCCTTCGTGGCTTTGCCTCTGATACCCTCAATTCGAAGCCAACAACGTGCGCTCTGAACGCATGGATGCCGCCTACCGTAACAACTGATGCGGTAGACTCTAGAGGGACTCAATGCGGGCCGTCGCAGCTCCCTTCTGCAGAGCGGTGCCTCCCTGTATATGCTTCCATGCGTTCGCACAGCCGTTGGACGGTCCGCCCTGCCAATTGCACAAACGTGGTTCCATTTGCGTGCCTCACGGCTGTATTAGCATTAGCAACTCTCTCTCCTACTCCCCTCCCCCCCTCGTGTGGCGCCGATGCATTTGAGAGAATCACAGCGGTGGAGTGGGCAGCCAGTCTGAGTCTTACGTCTTATACTCTCTTTCTCACACACACACGCACATACACCTATCGATCGATCGAACGATATCTATCTATGCGTATAGGCGCTGATACGCGTAATGCGCCCCTCCTCTTCACACGGGTGGTATCTCCTCTTACTCTGCAAAACAAAGAACGCCGGAACCAAAGAAGATACCGGTGCGGAGCCTCGGGCTGCTTGAGACGAGCCCCCTCCTCCCCCTCCCCCAAAGCGTGGAGCATCGTCGCGGTACGTTCATCCTCTCCTCCCTTTCCTAGAGGTACATCGAGCTTCATGCTAGTGGACGTGATAGTTACGCCGTGCAGCGTCTGATACACAGAGCAGGTCAGCCCGCACCGCGACTCGTTCCCTGTGGACGCCTTCCCTCCTCTTAGGTGTTGCTTCGTTCACCAAGGCGGGTATGCCCATGACGCGGCGCGGTGTTGGGCACGCCTTCGCGGCATCGCCGCGCCGTCGCTTTCCGCTGTACGCCGCCGTGGCAGCCCTCCTCGTCTTGCTCGGCGACGGCATCACCCCCGCCCACGCCCTCAACACCTGCGAGGAAATCACGCGATGCAGCGAGTGCGTCTACGACCAAACCCAAGGAATCATGCCCCCGCCCCTCCTCTGTGGCTGGTGTGAGAGCACGCAGTCGTGCAAGCAGCTGAACAGCACCATTCTGGCCTACTACGGCGTGCCGACCAGCACGACGGCGGACGGCACTGGGGCGGAGGTGGGCGGCTACAGAGCTGCCGACGCGAAGGCCTTTCGCGCGTCCTTCTGCGAGGATCTGCGCGAGCGCGACGTGAACGGTGTCTGCCCCGACATGTTCTGCACCGCGTCGAGGACCACCGACAACATTTATATTTGCCGCCCACCAGCCATCATTGCCCTCGTCTTTGGCTGCATCTTGTTCGTTGTGTCGTTGGCCATGTACGTGTGGATGCACACCATCCGGCAGCTACCGTGGAAGTACGAGCCATTCTTATCTGATATGCTGGAGGGCACCCCGCTACCGCTGTTTCAGTCACATGCGCTTGAAGACGTCAACCACCATTGCGCAGACGAGAACAGAGACGAGGTCGATGGCGCGCCGCGTGCTGCAGCCGCCACCGCCACCGCCACCGCCGCCGCCGCCGCCACGGGCTACTGCCCCATCTGCAAGTGTCGCCAGCCCGCCTGTCTGGGCCCCGGTGAGGTGTGCTTCTGGTGCAACGTCGCCCGCTTTGGCTTTGTGCCCTTCTTCAGTTCCCTCATCAGCTCTGTCGCGGTGATGGTGCTCAACTTCACCGTCTCACTCAAGCCGTGGTTCGCCGACGGGTACTTCGCCAGCGTGCTGGCGATCGCCTACGCCTCCTACGGCGCGCTGGGCGTGTACATGGTGCGCCACCACGGACGGGCCCCGTTGTTTTTCTTTGAGAGTGAGGCGGACCGCCAGGCGAGGCAAAAGATATGGTCTACCACGCACGACCGCCCAGCTTCGCTGCTCCTCTCGCCGGGTGTGCCGCCCAGCCACCACAACGGCGAATCGCACACCTTTGATGGGAGTGGTCTCTATCACGATGGCTTCAAGGCGTGTAGCACGACGCACCAGGACCAGCGCCGTCACCGCGACGAGCAGCGGTTGCGCCTGCTCAACGACGCCCGGCGGAACATGGCCAGCACTTATTACTTTCGACTCGCCCTGAGGCTGCGCGGGCGCGCGCTGCTGGCCTGCTTCCCAGAGTTGAAGAGCTACGAGGCGCTGCTGGAGTCTATGCAAGCCTCCCCGATGACCTTGACGGCAGTGGGTGACGCCGTTGCGGTGATGCGCGCCGCTGCCGCACCCGCGGCGACCGACAGCCGTGCGAACCCCGTTCTGGGGTTTCCTTATGGTGCCGCGGCTGCCCAGAGCAGCGACACGGCGTCTGCAGCCGCCGCAGCGCACGAGGCACCGCTTGTGAAGTCCTTCGCCACTTCTCCTTTCTCAGCGACTGTGGGCTCGGGGGGGCCCACAGCCGCTTCCGCCATCGAGCCTTCTTCCATCGATGCGGCTGCGGGTGCTGCAGCGCCGACGCAGGAGCTCAACGGTGCCGCCGAGCTCTCTCCTGCCACTGTTTCGCCTCCACCCTCGTCTCCTGGGCGTGAGAGTGACCCACTAACACCGCCAGCACGCATTACTGCAACCATCCCACAGCCAGTGCTGATGGCCGTGGAGAGCGGTGGATGTACTGCAAAGCCGGAGGAGGCAGCACTGAGCTCTCCTGCTGCTGCCGCTGCACCTTCTACGGCATCTCCGGTGGCCCCTGCCGGCAACCCAATCGGCTGGGCCGTCACCACAAATGTACCCGAGAGTCTCGCACGTCAGAAGCGCGGCGAGACGGTGCAGTTGCTGAGCTCCGACTTCCTCTCCCCGCAGTGCTGCCACGCGCTCAAGGGCACGCTGCATCGCGATGAGTACATCACTTGGTGCTCGAAGCCAAGCCTACGTGGCGTCCTTATGGAGAACGAGTGGCTGCTGATGGATCTCGCCGCTGGCTTCTTGTTTGGGGTGTGGATGGTGATGCTGTCGTCGGTCAGCGACAACACATACGCTGCTGTGCAGCTGAGCGGGTCGACGTCGGTGGCGGCGTGTGGCTTCATCACGATGGGCATCTTCGCCGTGCTGCTCATCATCGTGGCGCTGCAGTGCAATCGGCTCTACGTGCTGACGAATGAGCGCTTGATCACCGTATACGAGAGCGTCATCACGCCTGTGACCACCTCCACCGATCTCAGCACCGTGCGCTTCGCCGCCTTGTACGGCTACCGCGGCCTGTGGTCCAAGTACCCCTGCCTGACCTTCTCCTGGGAGGTGCCCGCGACGGAGCGCAAGATGCCGGTAATCAAGAGTCACGCCTTTCCGGGCATCACGAACTTGCAGGAGTTCCTGTTTTTCTTTCGTCTTGTCGCCCCGCAGACGCCCTTCCACCTGCAGCAGATCTCCGAGTCCATGCGGCAGGACCGGCAGGAGTGGCGGCTCCACATCTTCATGTGCGTTGCCGCCTTCGTGGCCCTTCCGATCGTCACCATCTACCCGCAGGCCGTGCCAGCCTTCCTCGCTGTGTTTCTGCATGTACTCGGGCTGCTGCTCATCTATGCGACCCTGCTGCGCGGCCTCCGTGCTCAGCAGGTGACGTATGTTCCCTTGAACGTTGCCGCGTCGTGGGCCCCGGAAGGAGAGCAGAGCGAGTTGACTTCCGCGAGTGTGCCGCAGTTGCAGGCCTTCGCATCTCCTCCGCCGGCATCACCGCCACCGAAGGCGGCGTTGACACAACAAGAGCCGCAGCAGGTAACGCTGCAACTCCAGGAGGGAGGCGCCCGCGCGGAGCAGATCACCACCCCCTCGGCGCCGCCCCTGGCGCGGCTAACGGTGCCCGATCTCAACAGGGCCGCGTATCCATCCACCGTTAAACCCGCCGGCTCACCGCGCTTTGCAGAATCGCGGAGCGTGAGTGCTCAGCCAGCAGCTGGTAGCACGCTCCCCTCCTCATCCCCTCCAGGAGCGCTCCCACCGAAGTTCGCAACACCCATCACCACCGTAGCCTCCACAACGCCGAGAGTTTCAGCAGTGGCCATAGCCGCTATCCACAGCGCTGCGAGCGTGCTGCAGACCACCGCCGTACCCGTCACTTCGGCTGTACGGGAGATGGAGATGAGCCTCACTGGTTCTATCGGTGCCGACATGGCCAGCGGTGTGCGAAGTGCGAGCAGCAGATTTCCGAGCTCCGCGGAGGTGTACGTGAGCACAGACGGGACGCCCCGGGTCACGACCCACACCCCGCTGCACAGACGACGCTCGCCCAGTGCAGACGTGGCGGGCATCGCGAGCGGCGGCGACGGGGGTAAGACAGCTGTGGGTACTGAAGGCAACGAGCCTGCTTCCAAGAGTCCGTCGCACGCTGCGCCGGGTGCGGGGGACTCTCCCGCGTGCTCGCTGTCGTCAAGCCTGCGCCACCTCGGCTCGCCGCAGGAGACTGCGCTCCTGCAGCCTCATCCGCGCTCGCAGCAGCTCGGCGTGGGCCGTAGCGAAGGCTGGGTGGCGACTCCGAAGTCGGCCACGGGTCTCGTGGGCGGCAGCATCAGTGGCGGTGCTGCAGCATCACACGAAGTGCTGCGTCGCGCTTCGTTTGCACATGTTGTGCCGGCGTCGGCGCGGTCGACGAAGCCGGACGGGCACACAGTATGGGGCGATCAGACGAGCGAGCAGCCACCGTTGTGATGCGGATGAACCTGAGCGCGGGGGCGCGGAGGGGGGGGCGGCGCTTGCTTGCGTGGCTTCGAGTTGCCGTTGCGTTTGAACTGTGCTCCCCCTTTCTGTAGAACGCTTACGCACCTGTGAGGCGGCGCCGTGCGAGTGGAATCTGTGCTCAGGCATACGCTTGTGTTCTCCGGTTGTTGACGTTTGTGCGCTGTGTCCCTGCTTTACGATTTCCATCCCCGCAGATGCTGCATCGACCTCACATCCACGGACGCGCGGTGCAGGAGAGCGAGAGCGAGACAGGGCTGCATGGGGCGGAGGTGTGTGTCTGTGTATGTCTGTCTGTGTGTGTGTGTGTGTGTGTCTGTGTGTGTGTGTGTGTGTGTGTGTGTGTGGCGTGGCATCGCTGCCGACGACGGACATATGGCAGACGTCATCGAGATGCGACGCCTCAATGCCCTCCTTACGTTGCTTACTCTTTGATTTGTTTTAAAGCATGATGACGTGTTGTGAAGGCCGGCATACGCAATCCCCCCCCCTCAATTAACAGCGACAGGTGCTGATGAGACTGTACCGCCCTTTCGATCTTGAAACGGGGCTCAGAAGGGCGTCTTGCTCGTGTGATGCGCTTGACGCCAGCAGGCGTGGCCTACCGAGCGATGCGGCTATACGCGGGCGTTGATGACACATGCAAAGCCCGAGTGCCTGCGCGGAGCGGGCGGAGGCGCACTCTTCTCTTTGCCTTTCTTTTCTCACTTGGGATGGCTCTGTCTCCGTCGTTACCGTTGGCGCCCACGCGGGCCACTACCGTTGGGCTGCGGCTTCTTGATCTCACAGCTGGTGAGCGTCAGTCCCCTGCCTCGACGCACAACGCCTTCGCGACAAGGCCATGCGTCCCCACGGGCCAAGCCACCGCCCTTACGCATTCATCAGAGCGCACTAGTTTTCAAAGTAGCCCCCCCTCCCCAAACGAAAGCGGCAACCGTAACAGAAATCCGTCGCCGTTGAGATGCTTCCCATCTGCGGCTGCTCAGCACTTCCGAGATGGTCAGCGCAGTCTCTCTCCACGCATGGCGGCCTGCTCCGTCGGTGTGTCTCCGCCTCCGGTAGACCGTCCAACTCTACCTCGCGCCCCTCGTACTCGACGAATGGATCACCCGTGAGCCACCCGACCAGGCCGCTCCGCCAATCCGCCAGCGCGACCACCGCTGCTGAAGCATCGAATCGCTGCAGCCCCGCCGCGCCAACTGCCGATGCGGTGGTGTGCTTCTACGAAGCTTTTATTTGTGCCACCGAAGACGTGCACCTCCTCCTGCTTCAGGAGGCGCATCGCAAGCACGGTGTGTGGCTGAACGTGCCCCCGCAGCTTGCCCCCACCGTTCCCAACGTCGGGCCGCCCACGATCCCGGAGCCGCTGTACCCACCGAAGCAACAGCAGAGACTGGATGCGTTGGCGCGCGGTGCGGACGCAGCCAGGATGTCTGGCGCCGCGCCGCACGTGACGCCCGCGGCCAACAACGTGCTGCACGACGAGACGTGCCTCGCCTACGCTCCGACGCATGCCCCACCACCCTTTGTCACAACTGGCACGCGCACGCTGTGGATCGCACCGGATTCTGCGCTGGGTGACGCCCACGCAGTTGCCGCCTCTTCAGTGCCTATCGAGGGCGCTGCTGCTGGTGCCGTGGCTACGGCGCTGAACTTGTGGGCGGGTGCCAACACGACGGCGGCGCCACACCTACAGACAACAGTGACAGAGGTCGCCATTCGGGCGCCGGTGGACACTACGCTGCGGTTTCACTGCAGCGTCTGCGGCCGCGGCTATCGTCGGCGTGAAGCGGCCGAGGCGCATGTGGCGAAGCGGCATGATCGCGTGGGCAACGACGTGGCGGAGGCGCAGGCGGTGGTGCTTGAGGGCCCGGGCCCAGGGGAGATCACTGGATACAAGAGCGTTGTGGGGACCTCCATTGTTCCTCCTCCCTCCGCGGCGCTCAATGCCCCTCCAACGGCGGCTGCGGTGGGCCCCGGTGAGTCGAAGAAGGCTGGCGCCGACTCAGCGAACACTGGCTCGCATGCTACTCAGATCCAGAGCGCTTCCTCTGCGGCGAAGCATGCCTCAATTCCCACGTTAGACGAGAGGAACGCCACTGCTGCTCCAGCCACAGAGGGCCCAACGACGACGTCGTCATCTTCATCGGCTTCGAAGCCGTCGCGGCTGTTGACGTTGGTGGATGCCTACCGCTCAACACCGACAGTCGCTCTCCCCGACGACAGCCTCATCGACGCGCTTCTCTCCTCCGTCTGGGATGAGGTGGGGCTGAAGCGCAGTGACATCGTGAAGGCAGCTGCTGGGGGGGGCGGTGACGGGGCCGCGCGCACGAGCTTCGCTGCGGGCAGCACGGCGGCGTTAGACAGCTGTGATGGCCGACTGTTCATTCCTAGCTCTTGCTTTGTGGAAGGCACGGCCGACATCCGCGCAGAGCTGGAGGCGGAGCGGGCCAACAAGCAGCAGGCACGGGCGACACCGGAGGGTGCCGCGCCAGGCGTGAAGCGGACCAACACGGCGAGCTCTGTGATAAGCTGCGTGGCATCACGCCGCCTGTACCTACAGAGACTTAATGCTGACGGCACCTTCACGTCTACGGGGGTGGCGCGAGCCAGAGAAGGGGATGCTGTTGATGGCACCGCGGTAGGGCTGAGTGCCGCTCCTACAGCCCAGGAGATGAGCATCGTACAGCTGAGTCGACACTACCCAAATCCTTTTGGTGACAGCCCCAACGCGGCTTTGGTTGAGCAGGAGAAGGAGCCGGTGAACCCCTTCATAGAGCTTGAAGTGGAGATAGAGGCGCGCATGAACGCAGCAGGTGCGTCAGAGGGCAGGAGCGACGATGAAGCGGAAGGCGATGGCGCGCAACGCGGAAAGGCGGTCGAGCATCTGCTAAGGGAGTGGCAGGTAAGCTTGGCGTCTCGCCCCTATGCTTGTCCGATCTGCCAGCGACGGGCCCTGCCGGGCATCACGGAAGCCATCAGACTGTCTTCAACTCCGTCTCTGCCACCAACTGCCGGAGCGCCGAAAGCCTCTACAACGGCAGCCCCCTCGTCTAAATCCATCGTTGGTGGTGCTGGTGGTAGCGCTGCTGCATCCACGCCGCACGCAGGTCCGCCGCTACCCACTTCAAGCGCCGTGCAGACAGCAGAGCGAACGCCAGCATCCCCGTCCGCCGCCGGCTCTGCCGGTGCTGCACCCGACGGCGCTTCACACATGTGGCTTGATGAGGAAGCCTGGAAGTGGTATGCGTCCAGGGTTCCACGCTTTCGTCTTCTTAGCGCACTGGAGGACCATATCGACTCGTGCCATGATGCGAGCGACGCACCCGTCAGCGCCGGCCTTTGCAGCGGTACGGACGGTGACGATGCTGTGGAGGAGGTCACCGAGGACGACTGGCGGTGGCTTTACGGCATCGCGGCATCGCCCACCCAGTCGGCAGAGGCGGAGTTGTCGGCGGTGCGCCGGCTGTATAGCGCCATCGTGGCGCCGAATGCCAAGCGCGCTGCATCTTCTCAGTTGACCACCGCGGTGGACTCGGTCGTGGGACAAGGCGCTCGAACGCTGCCCACGGGGGCTGCTGGAGAGGGTACTGAAGACCCTGGTGTCGGGCCTGGCAATGCCACTGGAGCGCCCTCTAAGAACGGGGAGCAGAGCGGCAACACAAAGATCGATGGCGACGATACCGGCGCCTCAGCTCGGGCAGGGGAGACGACGGATGCAGCGGCCGCCGCGGTCGCGCTGCACGTCCATGTTCGCTCCGCCGTGAACACCGTCCTTGTAGGCGTAGTCCGTGATGCACAGGAGGGCTTTGTGGGTACGTCGCGGGTGTTGCAATACGTACTCGCGGTCCGCAACCGCGACCCTGTAGCGTCGGACGCAAGCATCGACGCGGGCTCGCCTGATGCTGCGACCGCTGGAGAGGTGAGTAGTGACGATGATGACGAGCTGATTGTCGTGCGTTGCATGGGTGATCTGCTTCCCGCTGCGCTCCTGCATCAGCAGGTACACGTCGGCACGACACTGTTTGTAGCTGGAACCCTGCGCATGAACCGTAACGTGGACACCACATCGCGTCGCTCACACGCGTACCCCTACGTTCAGGTGGTGCCCCCCTTGGGTGCTGTGCGCGTGGTGAAGCGGTCATGAGGCGGGTCTCATGTGGCGACGCTTTCGGAGGATCTGTTGGTGTGAGTGGTGTGTGTGTGTGTGTCTGTGTGTGCTGGGGTAGAGGGGCGTGTTGGCGTTAAGATCACCCGTTTCTCAGGCGATGGGGACGGTGCATCCTGCTGCTGCAATGACCGTCATGCGGATTGGATGTGTCACGGAATAAGGTTTTGTTTGGGTGAGTGCATGTGCTGTGGTGGTGGCTGTGGCGGGGCGTTAGCGCATCCGTGAGGTCCCGAGTGCCATCATTGGAGAACAACAGCAACCCGCCGCCCTACCCCCTCATCTTTCAAAGAATGGGAGAGAGAGGGGGGAGGTGAGCGTGCCGCGGCGGCGAGACGTCTGTCTTCCAGAGGCCATCGTTGGCACAGCCTTGCTGTGATAACATGGATGAAGTACGCGAGATAGATGCTACAGGCAACTAAATATGTATAGATGGATTGAGAGCGCAGGTGGAAGGTGGAGAGTTCCGTTGACTCCGTTATGCCGGTCCGCTTGCCTATGCGGATGCGGAGCGCTTTGTTATCTGTCAGGGCCCTGACACGGGTGCCGGTGCGCATCTCGCTTTATCCATCGCTCCATCTCTCGACCCGTGTTCTCTCTGCCTATTCCTCCTTTTCTCTCTTGCGCTGCGTGTGTGTGTGTGTGTGTGTGTGTGTGTGTGTGCAGCACCGTTCGACTAGGTGACGCTGCAGACGCACGAGTGTACATCGCTGCTGGCGCTTCCATTGACACGCTGCCGACACCCTCTCTCTGCCAGCCCACATCGCACGTAGCAAAGCCACACTTGAAGATATAAAAAACGAGTCATCGTGAGAAGACCCCCCCCCCATACACACACCCGTATCCCTCACAGAGAGACACAGAGCGCCATGTCTGGTGTGTCCCTTGCGCAGTCTCGCCTGCGAGAGGAGCGTAAAGCGTGGCGCAAAGACCGCCCGTTTGGCTTTTGGGCAAAGCCAATGGAGATCGCTGCTTCCCCAAGCACCGCCGGCCTGAAGCACAGCCGTGACGGCGTCACGCAGCCGCGGCAAGCCCCCAACAACGGAAGCAGCGGTGCGGGCAACGATGTGTCCGCCTCTTCGTCTCCGACTTCGCCTGCAACCGCCGCAAGTGCTGGCTTGGATCTCTTACATTGGGAGGCGGGCATCCCCGGCAAGCCGGGCACGCCGTGGGAGGGTGGTGAGTTCCGGCTGCGCCTCCACTTCACGGAGGACTACCCCACGAAGCCGCCCAAGTGCGTCTTCGTGCCGGTGCTCTTCCACCCCAACGTTTACCCCAGCGGGACTGTTTGCTTATCCATCCTGAATGAAGAGAAGGACTGGCGCCCCAACATCACGATCAAGCAGATCCTGCTCGCGATTCAGGAGCTGCTGGACCACCCCAACATCAAAGATCCTGCACAGGAGGAGCCATACAAGGTTTACATGCGTGACGTGAAGGCGTACGAGGAGCGGGTGCGGCAGGAGGTGCAGCGGCATCACTGGAAGGGAGGGGGCAGCGCCTAGTGATAAGGGCTCGATGGGCTTGTGAGGTGCGTGTCGGTGCTTGATGGTGATGGTGATGGTGATGGCCGTGAAGCCGTTGCTTACTCAACGAAACATTAAGCTGTTCACCTTCACTCTTAAGTTAAAGCAGAAGGAAACGAGGCCTTGCACGGAGGGGGGAGGGGCAGTGGTAACCGACCATATCAATCCGCAATGGCGGGCGGGACGGTGCACCTCCCTGTGTGTGTGTGTGTGTTGCGTGTGACACCAGGGCAATCCGCTTGTCCTGACGGTGTGCGATGGGGCGATGATGCTGATCTGCGTGCGCGGGAGCCTCCGTGAGGCACCCGGTCCCCATGGAAACGAGCGAAGCAGTCGTTGTTGTCGTTCTCTAATATCTTTGACTTGTGTTTCCCTCTTCTTCGCCGCAGTCGTGTACGCCACACTCACACACACACGCCAACACGACGGCCTATGAAACCATTTCAACGCGGTATCAACAAGGACCCCCAACATCGCCACCACCACCACCAACAACAACAACAGCAGCAGCAGCAGCCCTAACATAGACACACACGATGGGCCGTGCGTCCAAGGACAAGCGGGATGTGTACTACCGTAAGGCGAAGGAGGAGGGCTACCGTGCCCGCAGCGCGTACAAACTCCTTCAGATCCACGAGGAGTTCAACATACTGAGTCCTGCAGAGATCTGCACGGGCGCTATTGACTTGTGTGCTGCACCGGGCAGCTGGTCGCAGGTGCTTGCCCAGCACTTCAAAACGCTTGCCAAGAGCGCGGCCACCGCCACGAGCGCCACCGCGTCGTCATCGTCGTCGGACCCGCTGCCCCGGCCGCGTGTCATCGCAGTTGATTTACAGGAGATGGCCCCCATTGAGGGTGTCTGTATGCTGCAGGGCGACATCACGAGTGAGGCGACGGCGAATGAGATCATTCGCTTGTTGAATGTACCCGAGGATAGCATCGATGCCGCCGCCGCTGCTGCCCCACGCGGAGGTCCGCCTCCGCCGCCGCCATCGTCATCATCGTCTTCTTCGATGAGTGGCTCTCCTCGAAAGGCAGATATTGTCGTCTGCGACGGAGCACCAGACGTCACCGGCATGCACGAGCTGGACGAGTACTTGCAGCACCACTTGCTGCTCGCAGCGCTGCACATCACCACCTTCATACTCCGTCCCGGTGGCTGCTTCTTAACGAAGATGTTTCGCGGCCCCAACACTTCTTTTCTCGTGGCGAAGAGCGAAGTGTTCTTCCGTCAGGTGCGCGTCGTGAAGCCCAAGTCGTCACGGAATGCGTCGATGGAAAGCTTCCTGCTGTGCCAGGACTTCCGACTTCCGCATGGCTACGTGCCGCGCTTCCTGGAGTCCGCGCCGGCGGCGTCGAGCGGCCTTGCTTCCACCGCCGCCATCACGGCTGCTCCGGACACGCTTCCTCCTGCACAGGCGGAGACGGGCGACCCGCTGCGGACGTGCGGCTTCACGCCTGAGGCCCCGGTGTATCGCTACGCGGTCGCAGCTGCCGGCTCCTCCGCAGCGCAGCAGACGCCGACAGCGACGGCGGGCACGCTGCCCAACCATGTCCTCGCACCGTTCTTGTCATGTGGTGACTTGTCTGGGTATGACGCGGATATGTGTTACGACCGGGCGGCGAACGCGACGGTGCTGGAGCCGGTGCAGCCGCCTTTGCAGGCGCCGTACTTGACCGCCACCGCGACTGCTGCGGCGCGCGCGGCGGACACGGCGGCGACGGAGGTGAAAGAAGGGGAGACGAAGAAGCGCATGAGGGTGGAGGGGCCGTCATGAGCGGCGTATGTGCTACGCTCTCGGTGAAGCGACCTCATGATCCAGTCATGACGTGCGGCGTCACGTAATTGATGGCGGTTGTGCGTGGCGCCGTACAGTGACGGCCGGTGTAGAGTGGATGCAGCTGGCGCGTGCGCCCTGTTGATCTTCACTGACTTGCTAATATTGTTGTTAACACTTAAACGAGTAGGGACTGGATAATCAGAGCCACAACCGAGCAGCTAAACAGTCGCGTGGAGCTGCAACCGCAGCGCCATGCCGGCTGTCACTCCCGCCCCGCCCCACCCCTCTCTCTCTCTTTCTCTTTTAAAGTTGTTTTATCTGGGATGCGGTGACCTTGCTTTGAATCCTCTGCTTTCATCGCGGAAAGGAGACGGGGCGTGCCACGGCTTCCTGCCTAAGCTACCCACTACGCAAGTCGACCTTCCATCGCTCCCTCCCCTCTCCTCCCCCCCGTCTCGGTCTCGGTCTGCCGTGCTGCGGTAGTTCCAAATTCACGCCAGCTTTAAAAAGCCTTTGTTTCTGTTTTCATTTCCCGTTCTTCTCCTCTGCATCCACCGCTTCTGTATATCGAAGATCAGATCAGTGCCGCGCCACTCACTCCCCCTCCCCCCCCCCATTCACGCAACGCAGGCACACGGGCATAGGCTCACGCACTCGCCGCTTCAACGAAGTGACGCGCCACTCTTCGTGCATTTTCGCATCGACGTGTAGCTCCGCCACAGCTGCTCCTTCTCCCGCCACTGTCAGACGAGGAGGGCGAGGCCACGAGAGGATCAACGTGAGCTCTGAGGGACTCAAGCGTGAAGGGCACGGCGCCATCACCTGTCAGGGCAGTCGCACTCTACCGCGTACCCTTGCAGCGGGTCACTCCCACACTATACACATCTACATTTGTACGCGCGCTCGCTGCTGCCCACATTCACGATGTCTCCGTCTGAAGTTGTGGAGGACTGCGCGCACACGCTGGACTTGGCCGAGGATCACTACGCCAAGGGTGACCGCGCCACCGCTCGGCAGCTGCTTCAGGCTATCGTCAAGACGGACGTGACGGCGGACGACGTGGACGCGATCCGCGCAAAGGAGCAGGCCGTCTACCGTCTAGCAGAGCTGCTGACCGCCACGACGGACGGCCAGGCGGCTATCCGGCTTCTAACTGACGTCCGCTCCTTTTTCCACGTGCTGCCGAAGGCGAAGACGACGAAGATGGTGCGGAAGCTGTTCGAGCACATCGTCCAGTGCGGCGTTCCGCTGCGGGAGCAGGAGTCGGTCTGCCTGGCCACGGTGGACTGGGCGCGGCAGGAGCGGCGAAACTATCTACGACACCGCCTGCAGCTGCGCTACGTCGAGATCCTCTTTGCTGAGAACCGCAAGAGCGACGCCTTGTCAGCGCTCAGCTCGTTGCTGAAGGAGGTGCGCCGCCTGGATGATCGCACTCTGCTGCTGGAGATCTACTTGCTGGAGAGCAAGCTCTACTACGCGGTGCTGGATACGCAAAAGGCTCGCGCAGCACTCGTCTCGGCGCGCACCACCGCCAACAGCATCTACTGCCCCCCGCTGTCACAGGCGGAGATTGATTTGCAGTCAGGCGTGCTGCACGCCGAGGAGAAGGATGCCAAGACGGCGTACTCCTATTTGTATGAGGCGTTTGAAGGCTTTCATCAATTGGGCGATCAGGCCCGTCAGGCCCGCCGTGCGCTGCGCTACATGATTCTCGCGAAGATTTCCACGGACATGCCCGACGAGCTGGCGGCGCTGCTGTCGTCGAAGAACGTTCTCGAGTACAAGGGGAGCGACATGGATGCATTGCGCGGTATTGCAGAGGCCTACAACAAGCAGGATACGCACATGTTCAACGCGATTCTCAGCAAGGCTCGCGCCGACGCGGAAACTGCTGGGACGGCGAACACGGACACGGACTTGCTGGCGGACGAGGTGGTGCGGCGTCAGGTGAATGATATGTACAACACCCTGCTGGGCCGTCACTTGTTGAAGGTGGTCTCGCCGTATAACCGAGTGCAGATCGAGCACATCAGCGGCTTGCTGCAGTTGGATGCGGTGGTGGTGGAGCAGAAGCTTTCGCAGCTCATCCTCGATCGCAAGCTGCGCGGGATTGTAGATCAGCAACACCGATGCCTGATCGTGTTTGACGAGGAGGCGGCGGAGACGTTGACGTCGGGCCGGGAGGGTGAGGCAGAGACGTTTTACGAGAACGCGGCGGACGCCGCAGCCGCGGCGGAGCAGGTGCAGACGACGCTCTACCACGACGCCCTGACAGCCCTGGAGCGCTACAACACCCTCGTCACGGCTCTCTTTGACAAGGTGAACGGAAAGTTCGATGCGCTGGTGGCGGAGAACATCGCAAAACACAAGGGCGAGAGGGAGAAGGAGGACGAGAAGAAGAAGAAGAGCAAAAGCCAGAGGGACGACGATGCGGCGCCGGCGGCGGACGCGTCGGCGCCGGGCGGCAAGCCGAAGAAGGACAACGCGTGAGCCGACTCGACGAGATCGAGACCAACGGAGATCAACCCGGGAAGACGGGGAGGGGGGGAGGGAGGGGGAGGGTGTGGCCATTCCTGTGCGCTTGACCCGTATCGGGTGGCGTGCGCAGGCGTGTGTGCGTCTCTTATGCTCCCCCCTCTTCCGCCTTTTCCTTTTTGTTTTTATTTCTGGAGGAGTTGTGCGATGGTGTTCATCGGCCTGTTGACGGTTGTATCCGGCGTCGAGCCACGACGGGCTTCTCCTTCTTCTCCCCTTCCCCGCTTCTGATTCAATTCCCTTGTCGTGATCGTCGCGGTGACGATGCATGGTATTCACGCAACGCGTATTGCGCTTATTGCTGTTGTTGTTGTTATTCGTGTTGTTGTTGCGGTGATGGATGTTATCGGTGTTGTGGCGGTGGACCGAATTTCGAAGGCCTACAGGGGCTCCCCCGCTCCCCCCCTCCTCCTCCTCCTCCTTCCAGAGTCACACGCGCGTCTCTCTTCATATCTTTAGTGTTTCTTCTTTGCTTCTCTCTCACTCTCGCTGTGCGTGTGGCCATGGAGGGGCAAGGCTCACCCCAGCGACCGATGCCGGAGGTGAGAGGCGCGCCAAGGCGACATCTATTGTTCACCCTTTGACGATCGTGGAGTTCTGCGCTGCCTATCCGACGGATGGAAGGCGATGGGGGAGAGTGCGGCATCGCGTGTTGTTGGGCGGCTGCCCCATACTTGTGGATGTGAAGAGAAACAAATGAAAGAAATATCGTGAAGACATCAATGGATGCTGAATACGTCCTTTGGTGTAGGGAGACGAACGCTTGGCTGTGTGTGTGTGTGGTGGTGGTGGACGCAGCGTTGCTGCACACACGCGGTGCCCCCTCACATCTTCACCGATCTTCGTTTGTTGTATGCGCACGCGCGTTCCTTCCTTCTGCTCCCCCCCTCCCGCTCCTTTCATTTGCTCCGCTCTGCACCCGCCTCCTCTCTTCTTCTCCGACCCACCCTTGTTTGCGCTTCCGTCTGTCGCGGTTGCAGTTGAGAGCATCCTTCGATACTCATACGCCAATCTGCATCCGTGGCGAAAGAGCCACTGCCATCACCGAAGAAGCCAACAACAGCATCAGCACGCGTGTACCCGCAGCCAAAGCTAATTGTAGGAACACCATCAAGTGCGGAGCGTCTGCAGCTGCTTGCCGTCCGCTTCTTGATTGGAGATTGAGCGAGACAGAGAGTGGAGAGGTTCTGTTGAAAGCCCCTTCGCCCTCCCTCCCCCCCTCCCGTGCAACGGGGACACCATATTGCAGATCAACACACACGCGGGGTGTGTCCATACATACAACGCTGGGGGAAGGGCCGTCATGTCGGAGGCACAGCCGCCCGTGCAGTGCGCGCCAACCGGCGACGAGTCGCTGACGAAGAAGAAGAGGCCGGAGGAGTTCGAGCACCCGTTTTGGTACGTCTACCGCCAGAAGGGAGTGGAGTACTGGGACTACAAGAATGCTGTAGTGCACTTTAATCGGAACTTAGCCCCCTACGAGCTGCTCCAGAAGATCGGCCGCGGCAAGTACTCCGAGGTCTTCCGCGGCCGCAACCGCAACAACGGCTGCCTGTGCGTCTTGAAGCTGCTGAAGCCCGTGCGCTATCAAAAGGTTTTGCGCGAGATCAGCATATTGCGCAACCTGTGTGGTGGGCCGAACGTGGTGCGACTGCTGGACGTGCTGCGCGACGACGACTCGCAAACTGTCGCGCTGGTCACCGAGTACGTCCACAACCCCACGACGCTGCGCAACCTGCTCTACACCAACAAGCTGAGTAACTTCGATATGCGCTATTACCTGTATGAAGTCTTGCGCTCGCTAGACTTCGCCCACCGCCGCGGCATCTTCCACCGCGACATCAAACCCTACAATGTGATGATCGACCACGAACGTAAGATCCTGCGTGTCATTGATTGGGGCCTTGGGGAGTACTACATCCATGGACAGGCGCTGAACTGTGGGGTGGCGACGCGGCATTACAAGGGGCCAGAGCTGCTGGTTGGCTACCGCCATTACGATTACTCGCTGGACATCTGGTGTGTCGGCTGCGTGCTGGCCGGGATGCTGTTCCGCAACGACCCCTTCTTTGTTGGCTCCAACAACGAAGATCAGCTGCTGCAGATCGTGGCGGTCTTTGGCAAGAGGGCGCTGTACCGCTACCTGGAGAAGTATCAATGCCGCATCTCGCGGGCCGTCGAGTCGAACCTCTACATGATGCCCGACGAACACGTAGATTGGCGCCTGTACATCAAGAAGCACTCGCTGCAGGAGTCGTGGTGCGACGCGACGGCGCTTGATTTGCTGGACAAGATGCTGCAGTTTGACCACCAAGACCGCATCATGGCTCACGAGGCGATGCAGCATCCTTTCTTTGCTCCGGTGCGGGAGGCGCTGGCGAGGAGCCCGCAAGAGCAGTACCCCGCGACCTCTCCATGAGCGTGCAGCACGGACGGCGGGGGAGGGCGCTATTGTAGCGCCAAGAGAACACCACCACCACCACCACCACAGCAGCAGCAGCGAAGAAGAGTGAAGAGGGAGGGGCTTACGTATGTGTGTGTGTGTGTGTGTGACTTCTATGGAGTTGTAGGGCGGAGACGGGGGGTGGGTGGGGGCGGCATAGAGAGGAGTGGAGCGCGAGAGCGGGGCACAGACGTGAATACAAAACGAGAAGTGACATGCAGACGCAACCGAAGGCAAAGGGCCAACGACCTGGCGCGCTCTCTTTCATGCTTTTCTAAAGCAGGCTATCTATAGGGCGGGAATACAAGGCCCCGCGTGCGCGCGCGTCTTGGCTCTCTCTTCAGTGCTGGGTGTTCGCCCTTCCCCCCTCCGCTCCCCACTCCCTCCTGCAACGCAGCGCGTTGGGCGATGAACATTGGATTCAATTTCCGTTGTTGCTTGCTCTAATGCCACCTGAAGGCATTTGCTCTTTCTCTCTCTATACACGTATACGCACGTTTCTTTTGTTGGCGTTGGGTGAACCGAGTTGTGCTTTGGGGCGGCACTGCTGCTGCTGCTGCTGCTGCAGGGAGAGGGGTGACTGCAGCGTGCAAGGCGGCAGTGCTTTGCTTTCCCTTTGTTGTTTTACTCCTTGCTGAGGGATGTACGCTAGGCGTATGCGACACCGATGCGTGGCCTCGTTGCGTACAGCGCACCGCTGCCTCAAACTGTATCTCATCCCTTTCGCTAGAAGCGCCCGGTAGTGGCCGCGTGCTTGCATGGGGTGGATTCTTCCGTTCTCGGTGCTGTATGCATGCGTGTGTGTGTGTGTATGTGATGTGCGTCGATGGTGGCTGTTCCTAGTTGTGTTTCGTCGCCCTGTCCAGCGTGAAGCGGCGCGTAGGGTGGACGGAGACGTTGGCGTTTCAACGGTTGATGATGTCTTCATAATGATGGTGTCTCCCGTTGTCGCCTCCACTTTCCTTCGTTTGCCTCTCTTTCGTCAAGACCACCGTCCCGCTCCGGAGGGGATTTGCTTTGGGCGATGGCGAGGGCTCGGCGAGGTCGATACACGACCCATCTGCATGGGTACGTTGTGACGACTGTGCACGTGCCTGCGCGGGGGTCGGGGACGGGCGTTCACGAGCACACCGGACTGCCGCGAAGGAAGCGCCGCGGTGCTCCGGCTATGACGACTCTTGAGCCGCTTTATTATCTATTTTGTTTTCTTGTTCTTTTTGATGGGTGACTGCACATACGTGTGTGTGTGTGTGTG
>LJSK01000275.1:0-34903 GCA_001299535.1 Leptomonas seymouri
ACCCCCTCCATCTCTCTGCGGGCGCGCTCCTTCAACACGGCTAGTCCATTTTCCCTTGTATCCACGGGTGCTGCAATAACATCTGCACCGTTGGCCGCTTCGTCGGGTCTCGGATGAAACACTTCCGCATAAAGTCTAGGCAACCCGGCGTGGCCTCCTCCTCAGGAATTTCCGTGGGCATGCCGGTGGCGGAGGCAATCATCATGATGGCAGCTGGCGCGCTCGTCTTGCACGGCCACGGCGGCCGACCCGTGAGCATCTCCGCCACGGTGCACCCCACCGACCAAACATCCGCCTTGTAGCTGTAGCCCCCGCTATCCCCCGACGCATCCACCACCTCTGGCGCCATCCAGTACGGCGTCCCGATCACGGTACTGCTTTGCGACATCGCATCGGTCAGTCTTCGCGCAGCACCAAAGTCCACGAGCTTAATTTGCGAGGAGGTGGACGGATCGGCAGAGGTGTCGACTAGCACATTATCGCCTTTGATATCGCGGTGAATGATGTGCTGCGTGTGCAGGTACTGCAGACCGGTGAGCAGCTGCTTCGTCCAGTTCCGCACCACCGACGGTGGCAGTGGTTTGAATCGCTTCACGAGAGAGGAGAGCGACCCGCCGCCGATGTACTCCATAAACATGCAAATCGCCATGTTTTCAGCGTCGTAATAAACGCCCTTGAAGGTGCACAAGTTGCGGTGTCGAAGGCGGCGCATCATGTTGATTTCACGCGTCAGCGACACGAGCTCCAATACGTTCAGGTGGTCCGCCGCGGCTCGCTTGTTGCCCAACTCAACGGACTTTACCGCGTAGAAGCTGCCGTCTGGCAGTAAACCGAGGTAGACGGACCCGTAGGTGCCACGGCCGATAAGACTGCCTTTGCGCCATTTCCGAAGCTCCGACGCGTTGCTCGTCTGCAGCATCTCCGGTGTGAGTCCTTCCGGCGGCAGCGTGGCCCACGCCGAGTACTGCGCCTCCTCCTCCGCGGACGGTTGGAGAATAGACCCGGTAGTCTCCCTATCGCCCTCCAGTTCCTCGGCTGCGCCTTGCTGCTTTTCTCCGTTCTCCTTTGAGATATGAACCGGTGCGGCGACGACGCCATCCGCAAACGCAGCAGTGTCCTCCACAGCGCTTCTTTGCTTTCGACTCTTGCCGGCGCGCTTTCGCGCGTGCGTCGACAGCGGTGTGGCCGAAGATGGTCGGCGGCGATGGCCACTGCCACTACCGCCACCGCCACTATCTTGCAACTGTTGCTGCTCGAGTGCGGGCACTGGAGCACGTGCAGAAGCCCCGCTGAATGCGTCCACCGAGGTCGAGGCCAGCTTCGTCTCTAGCGCCTCCTCTGGCTCCGAGTGCTGTTGTGCGAAGCGACGCGGATCGGCCAGCGAAGCCGGCGGCAGCTCCGGCAGGGTGCTGTCCTTTGCATAAATAGAGGACTTGCGCCGCTCCCGGCGTGGCTCAGTGGAGCGCGAGGCAGCTAACGATGTCGCGGCAGCCGACGATGAAGAAATAGCCGGCGGTGCCACCCCGTGTATGGAACTAGGTAAATGGCGCTTGGGGGAAGTCAGTGAGGCCACCGCACCCGGATCACGAAACTCCAGCGGGGAGTCCAGGGCATGTGCTGGGGGCTCGTCCTTAGGCCGCTGCCGCAGCTGCTCTACCTCAAACGGTCGTAGAGTGGCCTTACCACCATCGCCTAGCGTCGCCACGGGTCCCCGCGCTTCCGCCTTGGTGGATGGAAACAAGGAAGGCATCGCAGATGTAGCTGGGCCCTGATTCGCCCTTCTCTTGCTAACACCGTTTCCGCTGCTGCCGGCGACGTCTCGCGACGTGCCGCATCGACTGCAAAACTTGGCTTTGGCCTTATGGTAGGCGGTGCCGCACTGACGGCACACAGCCGTGGCGTCGCCATTGGCTGACGCTAGCTCACCACCGCCAGACATAAGTCGGAAGAGGGCGAGCACCAGAGACAAGAAGGGTAATATGCGATCACCACACAACGCACAAGAGGGGAATCAACAGCAAAGGAGACCAACCGTGTGTGTTGGCGATGACCATGACAACAACAACAGAAAAAAAAGGAGAGGTGCTCCTTCACATACACATACACACCAACGAGGGCTGCCGTTCATAGAGATGCGTGACGAATACGGGAATAGGGCAAAGACAAGTGCGAGAGAGCACGTGGAGTGAAGGAGCTCCAACAGAAAAGAGAGAGCAAGCAAAACAAAAACAAAAACGAGCTGAAATAGGGGTGGGGAGGAGGGCACTCTTCAAGAGTGGAAGCACCCTGTCACAACGAACTCAGATGCGGTCGCCCCTGCACAGATCACGCTTGTCTGCGCATGTTGATGCTTTATTTTATTTTATTTATTTGTTGGTGCTGCTGTGCCGATTCGGGCATTTCGCCCACGACTGCATTCGTCAGGGCCATCGCCGGAAGGCCCCCGCCTATTGCCCGAGCTGCGATCTCAAAGGCCAAAACAATAAATTAAAATAAGGGAAGGCTGCGTTGACCATCTCCGCCGTACATCTGCTATCCCTTCCGCTGCATCAGCTGGGGGCAATCCTGCGCTGAACCTCCTCACCCTCAGCTTGCTGCGGGCTTCGCGGGGTGCTGTCCACGGTGAACCAAGAAGCGTTCATAGAACATGCACGGCGAACGACGCGTGCACCGCTGAAAGCATCCCATTGCCATGACAGTGGGAAGGTTCGCTTCTCTCTTCCCGTCCACCCGCCCCCTCAAGGGGTGGCACCTTCGCTTTTAGTGCCCCCTGCTGCTTAATTGTGTTTTCAATTTTATTTTTGAATGCGTGGGAGTCTTAATTCAGCGAGCGATGCCGTGACGGCGCGCGGCGCGGCTCACGTGTACCGTCCTCAGAGCCCTCCGCCGCCTCACCCGCTTTCCCCTCCTCCGCTGCTTCGCGTGCCCGCAGCTGCCTCTCCGCCTCGGTAGAGCGGTGCATTGCCAGTAGGCGAAGCGCCTCTCGCTTGTGCAGATCCTCGACCATCTTGCCGTCCACCGTTGCTACCCCGCCCTGCGCCCCTTGCACCGCCTCAACGATACGTGTCGCCCACGTCACCTCGTCCGTACTCGGCGTGTAGATGGCGTTCGTAGGCTCAATCTGGCCCGGGTGGATCAGCGTTTTGCCGTTCAAACCCAAGGCCTTGCTCTCCTGCAGATTGCGGCGGAAGCCTACCTTGTCGGTCGGGTCGTTGAACACTGCGTCCATCACAAACATGTTATGCGCGCGAGCCGCCAGTAGCACCTGCGTCGTGCACTGCCACAGCGGCAGGCGCGCAGCGATGTGCAACGACTCCTGCGCCGCACCACTCAGCCCATCGTCGCTGGGGGACGAGGCGGAGGCCATGGGCAGCTGCAGCTTCATGCTCAAGTCATTGTAGCCCATCACGGCGTACTGATACACATGCTGCTTGCAGATGGTCGGGGCCTGGATGACGGACTGCGGCGACTCAAAGAACGCCCACAGCTGATGATTCGGGTGGAGGTAATCCTTGATGAGCGAGTAAGAGCGCGGCGTCGTCTTGGGGATCGCAACACCCTCAATCGCGGGTCCAAGCAGTCCCACCAGTTGAAGGTCTAGCATCGCCGTGGCGGGGTCGAAGTCAGGAGAGTTGATGCGCACAATGAGTCGGGGGTAACGGTGCGTGCCGCTGCTTGTCTCGGCAGTCACTGCACTCGCAGAGGCTGAACCCGCGTCTGTGTGTGCTGCGGCCTCTGTCTCCCCTACTTGCCTTTTGAAGACGGCGTTGGCCGTGGTGGACACCTGCGCATCTCGATGCATGCGTTGTTTCTTCTGTAAGCCCTCAACGAAGTTTCGGATGTTTTCGCGAGCCTGCCGCTTCGAACTGCAGCCGACGCTGTCCTCCAAGTCTAGAATAAAGCAGTCCGCGTTCAGACTCGTGATTTTCTCCATGGCTCGAGGCTTCGACCCAGGCACAAACAACACGCTGCGGGGGCACAAGCTGGGGTTGCATGAGATAAGAGGAGAGTCTTGAAAGCTCGTGCCGCTGAGGGAGCGTCTGCCACCAGCCAGCGATGGATGCCGCGGACCATCGAAGCGTTCATCATCGAAGAAACGGTCTTGGCCTTCCAGAGCTTCCGCAGCGGCGACGGCGTCCAGCTTGCGGTCCTCCGACAGCTGAAACTCGCGATAGAGATTCTTTAACTTCTGTAGAAAGCTGACATTATCACGTCCACCAGCATCCCCAGCACAACCCCTAGAGGAGGCGCATCGGTGAGAGGTACAAAGAAAAATTGGTGAAGAGGAGCTGCGCGGTGCAAATGCCTTGTTGCTGCTCCACGACGGCGACTTTCCACTAGCAGCACCGGCTGCTGCAGCTGCTGCTGCTGTTGCTGCCCCACCACCACCCACACGCGCCGTCGCCGCGCAAACGCGTCTTATGCAAGACATGCAATATATAACTAAATTTTAAAAATCCTTGGTACTGTGCTGTTTTTTGGTTCTCGATGAGGTGGGCTGGCTTTTGGATGCAAATAAAGCGAAGCGACACCGTCTGTGTGGTCGGAGAGAAGAACTCGGAGAGTTGCGTACGAAGCCGCCGGTTGGCGCATCACCATGGGGGCGTAGACGAGGGAGAGAAGAATAAGAAGTGGAGAGACAACCACAAAGGATAGGGGGTCAAACTTCACGATCAACTTCTACAGAGCAACGTCCCTCTGCTTCCTTTATTCATCCTATTACTATTCTTATTTTTACTATTGAGAATGAAAGCCTCTGCTCTCGCGGGTTGGAGGAAGTACTGCATCGGCGGCGACGCGCAAAAGCAGGGTAGTCGAGCCCTAAGCAGCGGTCCATCTACGCGCCCCGTCTCCCCTTCATCACCCACGCAGTGTCGGAGTACTTCTGTCGAACACATATACACACATGAGAAACACAATAAAAATTAAAAATAAAATCAAAAGGGAGAAAAACTGCAGCGATCAGCGTGCGCCATTTCACATAACCCGATATATTGCGCTGTTGTGGTGGTGGTTGATGTTGTATTGGGAGGGGGGGAGTGGAAGTTGTCTGTGCAGCTGCAGGCCTCACTTGGCAGCGCGCGCCACGGGAGCACCTGCCAAAGGGAGCTGCACAGAGGCGGCAACCATCACCTTCTCTCTAGAGAGCCGTCCACAGCATGTCTCTCTTCCCCTCTTCTTTTAAGACCTGTGCTATTGCCACACCCGCCCCACCTCTAGCCTTGCAGGCACTCCATCAGCTGCTTGTGGAGCTGCTCCAGCTGCGCTTTGACCTTCACAGGGTCGTATACGGCGCGATGCCTCGTGAATGCGGGGTGGCCGATCGCGAACTTTCCCTTCGAGCCCTCCCCCATCAGCTCCTGCTTCGCCGTTTCCCGCTTCTTCGGTGTGTTGAAGACGTCCCCAATAAACTCCAAATCCACCGGCTCCACCATCACGTACCGAACCCCAGAAGCTGTGACGGCGTTCCCGTAGACAAGCGCCACCTGCTTCGGATTGGCGTACGGGGCAAACTCAAGGAGGGTACGGCACTGCGGCCGCGTCGTGGAGTCCATCCACATCGCATGGACGAGCGATACGCTGTGGAATCCAGCCACAACGTCCGCGTAGCGAGCCAGATAGAACTGCTGCGCTGCGTCAGCCACCGTCGCGTATGCGTTGTCCACAAGCACCTCGAAGCCAGCCAGCCTCGCCATCGCAACGTATTTCTCTTCTTCGACTATGCGCGGACTCTTGCGGCCGACCCAGAGCATGCGAGGCCGACGAGGCAACTCACTGGTGCGTGGAGGCCAGAACGCTCGCACCTCCGGCGTGTACAAGCTGCTGCTCGTGCGCACTGTCTCTACAGCTGCCAGATCTGCATCCCCTAGCTCTGCCCCGCCGAAGTGCTTGTTAAGGGTGCGGCGCATGTAATCGTAGCCGGTCTCCATCACTTTGCCACCAATGTCACGAGCGCCAATGGAGGGAACCATGAAGCCGCCGCAGAAGCAGTACATTGGCTCTCGTACGACCTCTCCGGTCCGGGTGCGGCTGCGCGGTGCAATTGAGAAGAAGGGTGCGTCGGTTGGGATGCTGAAGGCGTTTGCTAGCTGCCGTGCCACCATCGACGAGTGATGTGTCCCCTGCGGGATGTCCATCGACGGATCTGAAAGGAAGACAACTTGACGAGGTGCGTCGCGCCACACTCGTTTATCTTCATCAGACGTGAAACCCAGTCCGAAGCCCTCCTCCATGAGCGCCGACCAGCCGCGCAGGCCCTCCTGGATCAGCGTGAACACGTTCCCCTCCTGGCCTTCGTTCGACAGCAGCAGTCCAGCAGCGGGGACGGTGGTGATCGGGTGGTACTTCGCGCCCTTCTTCAAGACCGCGTCGGTTAGATTCGTGTAGAAGAACTCCCGCGCACCGGTGCGATAGGTGACGGTCAGCCGCGAAGAATTAGGGCGTAGCGCCGCGTACACGTGCCCTGCCTGCACGCACATCGGCGAAAGCACATTTGTGAAGATGCCATACGACACGGCGTCTTTAGGGGAGTCAAACACCCGCAGAGGATCGATGGAGTTGTCCCGCGTTACAGGGCTGTGCACCGCAGCACAGGTCGTCCAGAGCGACTCCACCGTTGGCGTGCTTGCTTTGTTGTGCGAGACCACGACCTCGCCGCGGGGAGGAACACCAGACCCCACCGAGGTGCGCGGCCTCTTTGGAGATGGAGCTGGAGGGCAGCGACGCAACTCACACGCACACGTCGAAGGGTTGTCCACCGCATCACCCCAGTTGTAATGGCGGACTCCCGCGTACGTGCAGGGCGGTGTTTGGTGCCGCATTGTCGCCCACCACCACTGTACGTAGGACTGCACATCCTCCCACTGCTCGTCGATGTCCTTGGGGCTCTGCATCACCTGCCTCACGCCGAGGCCGACGCAGAGCAGCACCAGCAACGTGCAGAGAGCCCCCGCCACAGCGCATCCTCGGCTGCAGCATCTGCCCCTCGCCACCCTGCTCTTTGTGGGTGGTGTTGTCGGTGCTTTATCCTCCGTCGGCGGGGACTCCTTCACAGCTGCCCTTGGCTTTGCCTCCGCCTCCTGCGGAGGAAGTGCGTGACGCAGGCGAACCCTGTCCATATGGTGGCACAAGAACAATAAATAAATCAAAGATAAGCGAGCTGCAGTGGAACCGAGCCAGAAGAAGTGCGCTGAAGGTTGCTGCTGTTTTTTGATGGTGGTGGTGAGGGTAAAGCGAATGGAAGAAGGGAAATCAATATACACTAGCTATACATGCACATGAAAGCAAAAGTTGATTCAGTACCGGAAGGCCGGCGCTACGCCACGGAGCACGACAGGGGCGGTGATTGTTGTGCGGGGAAGAGCGAAAGCAATATAATGGAGAGCGAAAAGCGAGTGAAACACCGTTGATGCGGGAGGACAGGGGGGAGGTAGGGAGGGAGGGAGGGGTAAGGCAGCTGAATAAGCGAGATCCCGCTGAAAGCAAGCACGAGAGCAGTGTAATGGAACAACGCATTACTCCCATTCAATCGCGACTTCTCGGCAACGATTGCGGCCCACGCAGTCTTCAATGGCGCACCTTCACCCACCACTCGCCAATTGGCTTCACAGTGTGCATCTACATCTGTGAACGTGAAGGAACAGCACCAGCATCTGGCACAAGAGCACAAAGGCAATAGGACGCAGATTACATCTTCCCTCCTACCCTTTTCGATGATTACCGTAATTCTGTTCACTTTTGTCGCATTGGGACTCGTAGCACCTCGACGGCATCTGCGTTTCTCGGTGAAGCGTGTCCGAGGGGGAAACATACAAGAAAGAGATGCAGATGGGCGTGGGGGGTGAGGTGATGGGGGAGAGACACGGCTGCCCACCACAAAAATATCACAGAACTGCTCCCTCTGTTTGGGGATGTCTTTTTCTTCTAGAAAATGGGGACCCTGGCAGACAGAAGGAAAACAGCGTGGCTCACCCTTCGCACTAGTGGCTGCGTGTGTCGCGGTAGTTGAGCAGATCGACGCCGCTCCCCTCAACCTCACCCATGACTATTCGCGTGGAGCGGCTTGAGAGACGCTTTGCGGCGGCGCCATGAGTCTTCGCACCTTCCACATCACGGCGCGGCTTCTGATCGACTCTCCCTGCTGTCATCGAACGCGGCACATCATCAAGAAAGGAGTCCGTGATGGGGTCTGCCCTGTTGCCTCCTTTCCGCTGTGTATGCCGCTCATAATGCTGCAATAACTGCTGCACCACTGCATCGCTGACGTGCGTCTTGGCACCTATGTTTAAAGATCCCGGTACTGTGCGAGGGCTTTGCGATCGTAGCAATGAAAGTCGTCGGTGATGTGTCGTGGCCTCACGAGCTTCAGCTGCGCGCTCCTGCGCCTCTGCCCTGTCCACCTCCCTCAACTCACCACGCTGTGGACCCTGCCCTGGCTTGCAAAGCAAAGCAAAGCTGTCGTGTCGGCTGCCTCCGACGTGCAGCACCGGGTGGCCATCAAGGGTGCTCGTTCGAATACGCCAGTTGACGTCAGATGCCAAGCTGCGGCCAGTACGCGAGACGGTGCCGCGCGCACGCTCATCGCGGCTCGGCGCCCCCAGCGCCATCCACGCCGTCACCGGATCTCGAGAGCGCGCGGCCGCCCCGAAGCTAGCGAACGGCTGCGCGTGGCAGCCTATGCGTCTCTCCGGCGGCACGCGATCGTCGTAGATCACGAGAGCAGCCTCACGCTGCCGCTGAAGCGCTGCGGCGGTTGCTGATCGTGCGAGATACGTCCTAGGCGGCGACGACGACGACGGTAGTGAGAAGGAAGAAGTCATGTCTTTGGTCCGTGATGGCGAAGTCAAGCGCGCCGGTGCCTGATGGGGCTCCTCTGGTGCCTGCGTAGGTGCGGCACCAGTGGCAGGGGTGCCTGCTGCTATCGCTCCCACGTCTCCATCGTCTAACAACGTCAGTGGGGGGGAGCCGCGGGACGTGGGTGTGCGTGGGGCCTCGCGTTGCGGGCGGTGAGAAGAAGCGACGGTCGCCGCAGGTGTGGCCAACGCTCGAGCTGACGGCTGCTTCTCTCCTCCTGCCCTTTCCCTCACGTCAGTCTGTGCCTCACCTTCCGCTTCCGGTGTAGATTTGCCAGCTGAAGGAAACGCTCCGCGTTTTGGCGTGAGTGCAGCCGCTGCTGCGGTGCCAGATATCGTATGTTCGCTGGGGAGTGCACGTCGCTTTGGTCGCGGCGGCGCCTCAATGACGCACGCGGGGACTGAGCCGATGCCGCGTACGCTGATGCGGTTGTAGATGAGATGGCCCGAGGGGCCAGAGAGCATGGGACTGCTGGCATTGGTGGTAGTGGTGGCAGTATGATTAGCAGTTGTATCTCCTGCTCCTCTCGCTCGTATATCAGGGGCTGCACTAGCCTTCGCAAGCAGAGATGTGTCTGTGCGGCTTGCACCCGACGGCGCTACAGGTGCAGATGACTTTGCCGCTGCAGCTCCAACAACAGCAACACTCGCCGGTGGTGCCACCGTGCTTTTGGTTGGCTGGGTTGCCAACGAGGACGATGGCGCACGACTGCCTGCCGGCCACTCCCCGTCACTGTCGAGCTCAAGGGATACTTTTCGAATCTCAACTACGGGGGGCGATGCTACAGCTACCCTCTTAGACTCTGCAGCCGCTGTCTCCATTGGGAAGGCATGACTTTGAGAACGTGGTGGTGCCGGCGGCGCTGCGGGCGTGAGCGTGGAGGGCAAGGTGAGAATGCCTGGAGACGAAGGTGAAAACTTCGCTGCGGCCCTGCGTGGTGCGGAAGCACGACGGGGTGTGGAGGGCGGAGAAGACGAAGAGGAAGAGGAAGCTCGCGCATCAGTCTTAATGGCAAAGGACAGCCTTTTCATCGCTGCAGCGGCCGTTGAGGAAGAAGGCGAAGGGGTGTCAATGATTGTTGCCGTTGTGTGTGATGGCTGCTCACTCGCGGCGGAAGGCCCATCTGCGTATGTCTGGGGAACACGAGCAGCTGAAACGGAAGGCAAAATTGAAGTCGAGGGCGGTCCACGTCTCTCCTCATCGCCTGGCACACGTGCAGGCGCCGTAATGGCGGTCGGCGAATGCTGACCCTTGAAATCTAAGTCATTGCTACGGCTGGCGCAGGCGCTGTTGTCCTCATCGCCTCTGCCCACCCGCACCGTGGACTGAGACACGGCAGCGGGTGCCGAGCTCTCCTGTGCTGCAGAGTCACCCGCGCACGGAGGGAATGTGTCACGTCGTTTGAAGAAGAAGTTAGAGCCCGAATGAAACGTGGGGGCTGAGGCGGAAGCAGAGGAACCGTTGATCGTCTCTGACTCCATGGTACGAGCCGCCGGCGGCGTAGTCGCAACGAGTTGTGTGGGAGGGGCTTCAGCCACAGCAGCATCGCTACCTCTATGGCTTGCCGTGTGCATTGTGACGGTGGTTTTGATGGGAGGCCCCTCCTGTCTCTGCTGAGATAACTCCCCTGATGCAGCCGCAAATAACGCGGCAGCAGGGGAAGCGGACACAGCTGCTGCCTCCCCCCGGCCAATGCTCTGCGACTGCAGCGGAGGCCCGTCATCCTCCGCGTTGCCGCTGCTGCTGCGGTTGCCTTTGCGTAACGCTTCCCTTGCCGCTGCGGACATGGCGGCCGCCTTGCGGAAGGCAGCAGGGAGGGCAGGGGAATCAGAGGAGGAAGAAGAGCGTGAGGAAGACGTGGATAGCTCGAGCGAGCTGGATGAGTTGGAACGTGGTCGCGTCTTAGCCGCACCACCAAGCGGTTTGGCCCTCAAGGTTGAGGCTCTGTGCTTCGGTTTAGCACCATCAGCACGGATGCCGTCGCTGTTACTGCTGCTGCTGCTATCGAATGCAAAGCGCTTAAGCGTACGCACGCCCACCGCAGCTCCTGCATTTTCTAAAGTGTCACTCATGTTGCTGTCACCTTAATCTCGAATTCACAACTCCTGCAGAGCTCTATTTCGGATTTTGAAATGTTAGTTGCTGCTGTTGTTATTGTTGGCGTGCATCAAAGTGCAAACAAAGTCGCTTGCCTGTCGCTGCAACGCATGCAATTCGCACGCTCGACACCGTCACAAGAGCAACAATGGTCCCAACTTCATACAGAGAACGGATGCAGCTGCGGCCTCGGCGCATAGTGTGTGTGTGTGTGTGTGTGTGTGTGTGTGTGTGTAGAGCAAGGAGGATCAAGAAGATCCGAAGTCTACCAAGGGAAAGCGCATACGCGAATCCTTCAAAACAACAACAACAAAAAAAGAAGTTCGGTGGAAGATAGAAATGATATTGGCCACGCAGTAGCCCGCAGCCCACGCGTCCGCCCACCGCCACCTGCACCTTCATGCGCCCCGCTCCCATTGCGCAATGTAAAAGCGCCACCGCCAGGCTACATCGCCGTCAAGGACAAGCCATCTCTTGAGCAGCAGCGCAACTCGCTGTCGGTCGCGAGCACTGCACCTCTTCTTCTCTCTAACTACGCTCCTTTGACGAGTCCCCATCAAGGAGAATTTAAAAGAAATGCAAACGGAGACGCGGCCAAGAACAAACATTGCGCATTGACCTCCAGATTCTCCAGCTTCTGCGTCACCACGAACACCGCCCCGCTGCCGCCATCGCCACCACCACCACGGCACGCCGGTGAACGAAGGCACAGCAAAAAGGAAGGCCCGCCGCGTCAGAGAGAGATATACGGACGCGTAGACGACGACACGTCGAAGGTTTCAAAAGAAAAACGCGAAGGGAGAAGGGTGGTAGAGGACGGCCACAGAGCGGGGGGGGAACACTTGATTCACCACACCTGCGCCACCGCAGATTTCATAAATTTGCGTTTCCGTGATGCTGTGTGGGGCACATATCGTAATAACAAATAACAAGTAAGAATAAGAATTCAACGTGGAGGATGCGCACAACTCAGCACGGCGCTGAACACAAAGGGAAAGGAGAGATCACGACTCGCTATCTTTGCTTTCTTTGTTCTTTTTGGTTTGCGAAAGGCACTCGCAGCCAGGGTGAACCAGATGAAGCTGAAAACAAAAAGAAGGCCCGGCAGCTCTAGTTAAAGGTAAGCTTGCCACTGCGGATGTCATCACACATGCCAGGGTACGGCATCTGAGAGACCACATTCTCGTTATTCGCTCCCCAGTTCTTCATGAAGGTGATCTTTGAAAACTCAGAGACAAGGGACTTCGGATAGGTTTCGTACTTCAGGCGAGACTCCTCCATCAACGGAATGTTGTCGTTTTGATAGCAGACCGTGATCTCCGGATGCTCGTGCACCCACTTAGGGAAGAAGATAGTGCCGTGGGTGCGTTTCTCCGTAAGCATGAAGCACAGACTCACGTCCGTTCCAGTCGGCTCTGTCCACGAGATCTTGAATACACCCGGTAGAAGTGCGTCGAGGAACACCTTCTGATCCCTCACCCAGCGCCCTGCCACCATGCCGCTGTGAATGCGGTAGTCAATGGTGTCCCTGTTCTTCACGTAAAGCTCATACTCCCACCCGTTCTCGTAGGTGTAGATGAGCTGGGTGCCCACAAAGTCTTCCACGGTCAACGGGATGGACATCGCTAGTTTGAACGGGTATGCGGCGGCAGGGAAGGATGAAAGGCAACGTGCGAGACGGCAAGAACAAAAACAAAGGGGGCTACTGACGGGCAACGTAAAATGATTCAACGTGTATAGATTTATCTATACATATATATATATATATATATATATATAGGGAAAGGAGAGGAATTTTAGAGAAGAAAACGAAATGATGCGTAGAGCAGCACTCTCCTGCTTGTTGAGCTTCAGATGCTTTCTTTTGTGGGCGCTGTTCGACGCACGAATTTGGTTGTGAAACTACCTGCCGATGTGTGAGGTCCCCATGCAGACGTAGGCCATGCAAAGTACGACCGCAAGCAGCACGCTTCTCCAGCAACGAAAAAGAGAGAGAATCACAGTCGAGGAGGGGGACAGGGAGGCGATGCGAAACGAAAAGACGAGTCGAGCGTACATACGCACGCGCACGCCCATGTGAAAGCAGAGGCGAAGGCGAAAAGGAGGAGATGGAGCGAGGCGCTGCAACTCCGCGTCAGCCCTCTCTTCCCTATCATACTTAGTTGATCGTTTATTTCGATATCCATCCCCTGCTGCTCTACGGCCTCCATCCTTTTGAGCGAAGTCAGGCGGAGCCGTTGTTGTTGCTGTGTTTATACGCGAAACAGCTGTTCAAACATATAAACAAAGAGAGTGATGTTAGAAGAGAACTATATCAGACACAACTCTCTCTGCTGATGGAAGGAGGGGGGCGGTAAAGGAAATTCCACGTCAGCGAGATCACTGGCCCACAGCGATTGCCTTCCATTGGGGGGAGGGGGGAGGGCAAACGTTTATGTGCTCGCCGTCACCACAAAGCGTCTTGACGGAAGGCAGGCTGCCGGCGGCAGACGCCCCTTCCACGCAAACTCGTCTCCCAACTCAGGCAGCGTAGTCCGCCGCGCAGCTTTCCAAGTAGGAAGGAACGGTGGTAGACAACACGTCAGAGAGCCACATCCGCTTTGATCGTGCGGCAAACCTCGCCACATTCAGCCAATCCCCCTCCATCGCGTAGCCCTCACTGGAGCTGGAGGAGGACGACGACGTGTAACCGGCAGAAGTGGTCACGGGGAGTGAAGTCAGCGTGGCCATAGCGTGACCCGCATGCGCCACGACGGGCGTCTCCAATACCCGTGAGTGTACCGGCAGCCACACCGCAGCGGCGTCCACCCTCGTTGTAAAGACACCACTATTAGGTGTCTCCACAGCAGCGTGGCTCTGCCCATCTTGGTCATGATGCACGAGGAGGCGACGCAGCTGCGACCAGCGGTAGGCCCACTGCCAGATGCTCCACGGCACCGTCACACCGCACACTTCACGAGCCTCCGGTATCGTCACCTGCGCGTTGGGGCCCGTCTCCCCACTCTCCGGCGAGAGCAGCGGGTGCTCGGCATTTCTATCACCATTGTTCGTACCTCTGTGACCGGTCTCTGCCTTATCCAGGCGAGTCGGCGACCCACCCAAAGAGGAGAACCCACCATCGGCTGGCGTCTGTCCATGCGCTCCGCCCGGCAGCCCAATCGCCTGCCGCACCTCCGCCTGCACATCCCGCATGTAGGCGCCGCGTTCAGGGCCGCCAAGCTGGACATCATCGCCCAGGACATCCTCGGCGTCGTACAGCTGCTGGCGGAAAAGACGGCGAATGCGTTGGCGATAGGTGTCGAGCTGGCGCAGCAGGGCGGCAACGGAGATGGCATGCTTGTAGCGGCTTACCTGGGCGTCCTTGCGAGGGGCGAGGGGCTGCGCCACGCCACCTGCTACCCTCTCTCGAGCCCCCTCGCGAGCCACGTGCGGGCCCACATCTGACATGGACGACTCCGCCGTGCTAGTCTCTGACAAGGCCGAGGGGGCCCCGACAAAGACATACGAAAGACGTGCAAGGATGCCGAGAGCCGATCGCAGCTGATGGCGAACGCTCTCGTCCACTCTGCGTCGTGGCAGGTGGTCCACTGCACGCACGCCGATCTCTCGCCGAGGTGTGAAGGGCGGCTCCGCTCTTGCCTCCTCTGCTCGCTCGTGCTCGTCAAGGCTGAAGTGTTGAGCGCCGCTGCCCTTCACATTGGTGCCACCGCGTGGCGGCTCCACGTCAAGCGGCGTGGGGACCCAGTGAAACTGAACCTGCAGCGTTGCACCGTTCTGCTGATCTATCGCGGGTACCGTCGCCGTAGCGGTACTCTCGCTAGGCGTCCGCACCAGGCTCGAAGAAGGCGAGAAACAAAAATTTGCTCCTGTAAACGGTGCGTGGGCCCTGGCAAAGTTGCCTTGCGCGGGGCTGCAGCTGCTCTGGAGCGTGTGCCCCAGCACACCACTGCCAGACCCCATAAGCCCGTCGAGGGAGTCGCTGCGCGCCATAGAGGCGGAGTGCGACGACGACGGCGTCCACACCACCCGCCCTGCAGCGGCAGGCGGCGACGCAACTGGTTCTACGCTGGCACTCATACTAGCAGCGCCGGTGGCTTCGTCTTTCTCCGCCGCGGGTGCCTCAGCTGCAAACATCGTGTAGGGTACATGCGCGTACGTGATCACGTCTAGCTCCATCGCCCTATCACCGTCCTCCCGCCGCGGGGTGTGCGACTGACTGCCGCGACGACGTTTGTTCCCGCCGCTGCTGCTGCTGCGGTAGTTGCCCCTGTCGGCCCCACCAGACGCCGTTCGGGGTGAGGCGGAGCGGCGGCGGCGGCCCATGGAGCTCTTTTTTGATGGCGTCCGTGCTGTCCGCGCGGACAGGCGCATCTCCGGCACCTTCAAGGCCGGCCGCAAGATGCCGCACAGGGCCCCCACTATCGCCTCGACGTTCTCCGTGCGTGCCATGGAGGTAAAGAAGGGGTGTGGGAAGCGCAGCACCAGCGAGCAGCAACCCCTGTTTGACAGAATGCAGGAGGAGGGCAGCATGAGCTCGCCACCGCCGCTCAGGCGCTTGGCCAGCACCAAGTCATTCCAGCCAGCTGAGGCGTGTCCGGGTGAGGACAAAGGCTCCGTGCCCGCATGGGCCGGCGCAGCTGCTTTCGACGTGCTCTTCTTGGTGCCCGTTGGCAACTGCGAGTATCCCTTTGCGCCGTCGTCACTACCGGGCGCTGCGAACTTCCGCGCCGCCTTTCCGGTGGCGCCAGTGGCTTTCTGATTCTTGTTACCCGGGAAGGGCGGTGTCTTCGCCTCCTTCGCAGAAACAATGATGGGCGCGCGACGAGTGGACGCGGTGTAGGGCACCCCCTGCACCTCGAGCACGATCTGCGACCCCGGCTCAGAGCGGCGCGCCAAACAGAGAGACGATGATGTCTGTGCCTCCGCCGCCGAGCTGTCAGCCAGCGCCGCGCCGGTTGTATCCGCCGGTGCAGCCCATGTGGCAGCAACAGGCGTCGTCATATCTGGTATCCCCTCCTCTAGCACGTGCAGGTGCAGATGAAGAGACGGCTCGTGGAGGGGAATCGCGAAGAGCCGGTGCTCCTTCAGCGACCCCTGCGCCCGCGCCCCACCGCGGCCGGCGACGCCGTGCACCGTCGGTAGGGAGTCTACCATCTGCTCCAGATTTGTCCTCCGCGGTGTCGGCGTGAGAGACTGCTCCGGTTTCCCTGTTCGAGCCGCCTGCATCCGAGGCGGCATCGGCAGTCCTTGATGGGTATAGACGAACTCTAAAACGTAGCAGTTGGGACGGCGTGGTACGCGCACCAGACGCAGGCGCCCAAAACGTGTCGTGCAGCTCGCGCCTGTCACAGCACCAGAACGCACGTGCGGTGTGTGGGCAGGGAGAGAGGGGGGTGGGGGTGGGATTGGCGCATCGGCCCCGCCACTTGCATTCCTGCGGTCTACGGCGGCGGCGGCTCCAGCGCCATCGCTATGCCCAGCTGTGTCATGCTGGGTGGAAAGCAGCGTCTTAACAGCGTAGTGCACCGCAGCGCCGTTGGCAGGCGCTGCGTTAGTAGTTGACGCCGCAGCTGCGGCAGTCGTCTTCTCAGCGGTGTTGATCTCCTCAGCGAGGGGGGCGTCAGCCGTCCCTGGCAGCACGTAGCGTTGCAGGACGTGATTGGCGGTGCTGCCCATGCAGCAGGCCTCGCACGAAATGCCGTCCCGCAGCAGCAGCTGCAGGCACGCCTCCTGCAGCGCCTGCTCATCGCCGTAGGTGCCGGAGATGGTCAGTGGGAACAAGGCCGCGCCTACGTCTGCGGTTGGCCGCGTCGTCTCTGCGCGTTGTGGCGAGGGGGGCGGCGTGAAGGAGTTGGGCATGCTGCGCTCCAGATGCGGCGATGAAGACCGCGGCCGCTGTCGCGCGGCCTCATCGCACGCCATCGCCAAAACGGTCAGCGGATTCAGCATGAGCTCCTCGGTTGGCTTCTGCGGTATGCGAAATGAAGGCAATCCAGGCCGCGAGCACAATGCTCCAACGCCGCTGCGAGTGCGCAGGCCCTCAACGCTTCGCGGCTCTGATGCCTCTGAGTTGGTTGCCTGAGACAAGTGCAACCGATCATGACGCCACGGCGACGGCGACGGTGGCGGCGGCGGCGGTGTTCGAGGACTGCCGGATCGGCTGTCAGCGCCCCTGACGGCAGTATAGCCCGTGACAGCAGCCGCTGCCACCGGATCGCTTGCCGGAGCTTCGGCCGTGTTGCTCTGGTGCACCTTGCCTTGCAGATAGGTGCCAAGGCGGGTCCACAACGCCGACCGCATCACTGCAGCAAGGTTCCCTGGCGACGCTGTGCGGTTTGGTAGACGGGCGGTGGTGGGCACGGACGATCGCTGTCTAGCGACGGCCACATCACCGTCAGACTTCTCATCTCCCCCGCATGCGGTTGCCTTCACGGGAGTGGAAAAAGTATCCGCTGAAGGGCCCGCTCCCCCCTCCTCCTCTGCGCCCTCTTCTTCTCCGTCCTCATCGTCGTCCATCAGCATCAAGGAAAGCGCACGGCGGTCGAGCAGGATGCGCTCCATCGCAAACACCTCCACCTCCAAGGCAGTCACGATCTCTTTGCGCATCGCACGTGCCCACAGGCCCTCCCACACGCCCGTAGCGATCTCGAAACACGCCGTCTCTAGTCGCAGCGCTGCCAGCTCCTTCGCAAGGGAAATCTGCTGATGGGCGATGTCGCGCAGCTCTGGATCGTCGTCCGTCTCTATTGCAATGGCTGCCGGAACCAGAGAGCCGGTGGGCAGCGTGGGCTCTCGTGGCGAAGACTGTACGGAGAGTGTCGCGGAAGGTTGCGACGACACCACTCCAGGCGGATGCGCTGCGGCGGCGGCGGAAAGCATCTGCAGCGCCTGGGCGGTGCGGTGCTGCACATTGCGCAGCTGCTCATCCACCGTGGCCTCCAGCATGTCCTGGTTTGCCAAACGCTGCCGCAGCGCTGCCGACAGGGTGGATAACGCTGCCTGCTCCTTGGTCGTCTCGCTGATTTGCTCCGATGTCTCCCGAAGCTGCCGGTTCAGCTCCAACGCATACGGATCGCATGGAAGCGGGGTGCGGTTTTCATTCGCCAGCTTTGCGTTCATCGCCGTCAGCTTCTCCACGGCGGACTGCAGCTTCTCCATGCGCTGCTGCAGCTGCTGCTCATGTGAAGCGATTCTGTGCTCCTTGCGGCGCCGGATGGCGCGGATAGCATCCCGCATCGACGTGTGCTGGAACTGATGGATGGGGCCCATGAGGCCATGCATCAGGGAATGCAAGGCGAAGGTGCGCTTCTCCTTCTCTGTGGCGTCGTTGGACAGCGGCAGTGGGCCCTCCTCCAGGCTCACGTCGGCTGGGGAAAGCGAGGTGGAGTCTTCGGCATCGGTGAGAGCCGACACTTCGCTGACCGCATCGCTCGACATCGGCCCTCGGGAGAGAGTGCCGTTCGCCGTGCCGTGTCGGGCCACGGCGCCCACCGCACGCGAGAAGTACGCCAAGCGAACATCAGCACAAAGACGGTTGAGCTGCAGCTGCGCGTGTCGCACCTGCGCCTCCCACAGGCCTTGCATGGGGTCGATGAGGTCGGCAAAGACGTCCAGCAGCTCTCGATGCTTCGATGATGTCGGCGTGAGCATGTGGGTGGGGATGTGGGTGTGACGAATCTGATCCGCAAACTTGAGCGTGTTGATCGTCTCAGTGCTGGAGCATGGCGCGACGTGCACAAGAGTTAGCACCCGACCGCCCTCCAGGCACGGCCGCAGCAGCCGCGTCAACTTCGAGTCGCGGTACGGCACGTGCGCGTTGTGGCGGTGCAACGACAGCACGACAGAGGACAAGGCGGACAGGGACTTGTTGATGTACTGTGCCTCACGCAGGGCGACGCCTTCCACCTTTGTCTGTTTAACTCGCTCGCAGCCCGCGAGGTCCACCATGGCCACGTAGGAGTGCACATGCTGGACCGTCTCTGCCGGGGCCTCCGCCGCATCCCCCGCCGCCGTCCCTGCGGTGCCGTCGCAGCGCCGCTGCTGCTGCGTCGTCTCTAAATGACTTTCCACCAAGTCGAAGTCGAGCTGAAGGAGGAAGATGGCGTGGGAGCGCGAGCTCGTATCATTCTGCGCGTGCTTCGAAGTTACGCGGTTGCTATGTGCGAGTCGATAGGCACGACGCAGGTCCGCAAGGGAGGAGATCGACATGCCTCCGCCTGCGCGAGGAGACGTGACGCAGGCATGACTTGCCCCGCCGCGGTTACCACTGATGCGGTAGTCGCGTGCTTCGTTGATACGCTGGCACAACGCCGCTAAGCCGCCGGAGTCGCTCACAGCCTGGATGGGGCGCTTTCCAGGGTCCAACAAGTCACAGAGCTCGTCCATATAGAGCTCGATGCCGTAAAAGGTCAGGTCGCACAACGTCAGCGACAGACTCGTCGCCTTCGATGCATTCACCGGTCGAGGTGTCGGCTGCGGACTGTTGGCAGTCGACCCGGCAGCAGCCGACGCACCACCACCATCTCGGCCAGGCTCCCGTCGGATGGTGATGGCCTCGCCGCGACGCTCCAGCAGGGTGTGCACCAGGCGTGGCAATATACCCATCTCAGCCATGCCTGCGGACGTCATCACATTTCCAGCGGCAGCCGCGCCCGCCTGGTCATCGCGATGGCACCCGTTGTCGCCACCGCCCTCGCCGCCCACACGACTGCTCTCCGTCGTCGCGGAACGCTTGACGAAACGATCAGTGTAGCCGTACTGCCAGCTAGAGCCCAGCTGCGGCCACGTGTTGCTCTCATCTTCGTCATCGTCCATCAAACCAATGCTGCGATCTCGGCGGTTGGTGCTGTCACCTTGCGCCACCCCTGAACTTGCTGAATCATCTGCGAGATGGCGCCTCCCTTCAGTGGCACTTGTTGCACGGCCGCTGTCACTGCCACAGCGGCCGGCAGGACTGCCCCCCGTTCTCAAGGGTGTATTGCGCCCACTCGTCGCTTTACCGCTAAATTTTGGCGCACTACCCTGTGTCCGCAGTGCCTTGTTGGGTGATGGTGCTGCTGCCCCTGAGGACGCCTGCACCTGACTGCCCATCATGCTGTATGTCTTTCCGCTGCCTGTCGGACCGTAGCAAATAAGAGCCACGTTCTGCGCCAGCAGCGCCTCGTCCGCGAAGCGCAGCACACTCTCCTCAAACACGTCCGCCTGCATCGCCTCCTCGCCGTGAACAAACTCAAAACTGTAGTGCTGCTCGCTGCCGTTTCCACAAGGGCCGTTCGTGGATGATGCCACTGTCGCGCCACACGACACATCCGCGAACGTGGGGCTGCCCACCAGCACATCATGCAATGGCGAGGCCCGTGAGTGCTGCAGGTCCTCTGTTGCACCTAGCGGCCTTGAGTTTGCCTTCGACAGGGTGGGCATCGCCATCGCCGACACGCCGAACGCTGACCGCGGCACGGGCCGTCGTGCACCATTTGCTGCCCTCCCGCTCTTCTGGAGGCCGACTGCGCTTGCGCTGCTCACCATTGAGTTTTTCCGCGTCGTCGCACGCGATCCCGGGGCGGTCATGGTAGACAGCGATACGCTTCGCTGCATTAGCGCGCTCACGCGCCTCCCTCCACACCGCTTATTCACCTCCTCAGCCCCCACGGCGGCGTTGCTCGCGGCCGGCTCTTGCGGAGTTGCTGTAGAAGACAGCGGGGTGTCTTCTGTGAGGGCAGCGAAGGCTGCGAGGCGTGGCCGGGTGCGGGGAGTACTCACAGCACTCGTCAACGATGTCGAGGCACCTCCCAGTGGCAGTCCATGCTGGGATCGAGATGCGGAGTGTGATCTGCCGGAGACAAGGCTGCTCATGGCTACATCCTCGCTGCCTTGGCTAAGCCAGCTGGTTGTCCGTGGGTGGCTGCAGGTACCCTGTACGGAGATCGTACCCGGCAAGGAGAGCAATTGCAGCCTCGCCGACCCAGGTGCCGCATTAGGTGAGTTTCGTGATGAATGCCTCTTCGTCTCCATCAGCGTCCCGGAGTAGGCGACGTCATGCGACGGTGGTTGATTCTCAGGCGCACTCATCAGCAACGCAGAGTTCCCAGCGTAGAGCGTTGCTGGGCTAGGGGAAGTTAGACCTCCGCCACCGCCTCCAGCTGTGGAACCCGAATCCGCCACAGCGCTGCTGTTAGGGCAGAGGGCCGCTTTGGAGCTTCGCCATCGAATATTAGCACTGTTGGCCAGCACGGTGGAGGACTCGCTCAACACGTCACCATGAGAGCGGACCGTCCCAACACCACTACTGCCATCCGTGCCACCATGAGTATCAGAGTTACTGTGCTTCGCCGCACTCCAGTCGGTGGTGGACGACAGCAAGTTGCTCGCCACAGCAGAGGTCCCTGTGGTGTTTGCGTTAAAGCCCGAACGCGTTCCGGTGATCATGACATTTTCGTGATCGAGCAGATAAACGTGGCGCTGATGACTTGTCTCGCCGATACTGGGCAGTACCGGACGAATGCGAACGTGCACGACCGGGGCCATGGGTCGCACCACCGACAGCATCTGGCTCAGCTTGGCAGCTGCACGCGGGTTGTGCAGCGTGGATTGGGGCGGATTTTGCTTTTGCGGCGGGCTCGCGTGGTTCGCGGTGGTCGCCGCTGCACTTGCAGTTGTGTTGGACGGCGCTGCACCCCGCTGCTTGTTGCTGCGGTTGTGGTTGTCTTCGGCACCCTTCGCAGAGGGGTAGAGAGAGAAGGAGGCCCGAGGTGTTTTGGGCGGCGAGCCAGAGCCTGCCGCCGCCGCCGCGCGAGTGCCTGCCGTTACTGTCTTGGCAGGGGTGTGGGGGGACGCAGCGTGGTTGGGCATGGATGATGACGCTGGTCCAACTGCCGCGTCGCTGCCTGAACGTTTTGGTTGGGGTTTCTTTTTTAATGGCGACAATGACTGCTGGGCAACGCCGTGACCCTTTTGCAAAGCAGGATCAGTGGTCGCTTTGCTGGCATTTGCCTGCGCGCGTGGTGACTTACTCGTCTCTCTCGGTGTCCCCGCAACTTCCGTGGATGCTCTCCTTGACTTCTTCTTCAGCGCAGAACCTTCTTGGGCAGTCGACGACGGCACTAACAGTGGCGCAGAGACAAGCTTCATCGGTGAGTTGCCCCTCTTGGGAGAGGTCGTTGTTCGGCTAACTGCAGGAGGCAAATTTGAAGAGCCAGTGGCAACTCCCGGTGCCTCTGCACAGCGCGGCACATCTCCATCGTCGTTGCCTAACGTCTGGCGCCGTGAGGCGGTGGTGGGCGGGAGAGTTGCATCTGAGCTGTTAAGCACCAGCGACCAGTTTGTCTGCTCAGACGACCAGGTGTTGCTCTTCCGATGAACACCTAGCGGAGGGGAGCCGGCCGCGTACAGCAATGTCCCTCCGTCCCCTTGGAAAGCGACTGGATCCCCAGCGGCCGCCATGGATGGTAGGTCGACGAGGCGGGGAGCATGCCCCATATCTAAGATATCCATGTCGTCACCATTTTTCTGTGGTCGAAGCGCCGATTCATGAGGTGGCGTTGTGTGAGGTGTGGCGGTGTTTGCTGCTGTTTCTCTCTTCACTGGGTCCACTCTACTCATCCTCCTATTTGGAGTGGAGGATACCAGTTTTGAAGGAGGGCTCCGATTAGCCTCTGTGCTTGCGATGGCAGTAGTGCTTGATGCCTCTTGCAACGGTGACTTAGCATTACCCGCGTCTTTCAGACAGATACTGGGCACTGTGGTGCCAGACGACGGAGCTGCACCGTCATCGCTTCGCCTTTTCTGGGAGGAAGACGCACCGGGCTGCCGCTGCGCAGCCTGCCGTGAGCCGGCAATAGCGTCATTGCGCGGCGATCCTTCTGCAGCAGCGGCGTTTCCGTTTTGCGAAGGTGCCTGGGCGGCAGCAGCGCTGAAAAGTGTCAGCGTCTGATCGCTGCGTCGTTTCGAAGAGCTCCACCGACCTGCTGGCGTCTGCCGTGGACTCGCCGACTGCAGCTTCGTTGGAGATGAAGATGTCGTCGAGCGCTCCTGCGACGCCACTGCTTTTGTCGGGGATGTGGCGTGTCTATTAACGAAGCTGGAAGCCCCGAAACTCTTTTTGGCGCCTCCGCAGGAGTCGTTGCTGCTCCCAATGGACCGGCCTCGACGACGAGCAGGAGGCGAAGGGCCCCGGACAGGACGAGCAGAAGCAGCGCCCCTCCCTCTGCCACTGCTGCTGCTGGCTATCGTATCCGTAGCTCGCCGTCGACGGCAACTCGTTAGCCTATCGACAGCGCTCCGGTTAACGGGACTCTGCCTCAGCGGGGTGATATGCTTCATCGAGTGTGTCCGCATGTGTATAGCCAGCGACACAAACTGCAAAAGGCTCAAAGAAGAAAGCGCAAGCGAGACGCGGCCACGAGTGCGTGCGCGTACGGCGATTTCAATCCCTTCGATCAAAATGAGCTGGCGCCTACACGCAGTTTCTAAACGGCTCGTGGCTACGCTCCGGCGAGTAGAAGTTGCACCCGCAGAGAGCAACACAAAAACAAAAATAAGAAAAATTATAATAAAGATGTGTAAGATACCGCAGCAGGGCGTTTCCAAAGGAGCGAAGCGCCAGACCTGAAAATACCAGAGCTAGTCGCAGGTACCAACAACCAAACAAGCCAAAAGCAAATCAAACGATGAGTGGCAGCCGGGGATAGAGAATGTCCCACCTTCCACACACACACACACACATAAAAATATATAAATATAAATATATATATATATATCTTATCGACCTGGTTGTGTATGCATAATGACAACAACAGTAACGGATGATAAAGACAACAACGGCGCTGCTCGACCCATGGAAGCCCAGAAAGATGCACACCAGGCGGCAACGGTCGTCACGCGCAGGGTAAAAATACAGGCTTCTACGCCTCCAACCCCCTTCTTCACTGCCCGGGCGCTTCTTTGGCGTCGCCCTCAACGGAAGTAGCGATCCACTGAGCTGCGGAAGTGCGTGGAAAGAGCAAGAATGGGATGGAAAGGGAGCTGGACTGCGTACGTCGTTGTCTGCGCACGCGGACAAAGCAGCAGATAGAAATCTGCTGAACTGTCAACGAAAGCACAAACCTAGGCGCAGCTGCAGCTCGTGTGTATCTTCCCACCTCACGACTGCGTACGCCGTTGTGTAGATGTAAGAGACAAAAAGAAAAAGAAGAGGGGGTGGGTTCCGAGAGCGGTACGTCGCAGTTAAAGAAGGAAGAGGAGGGAAGCGGACGTGAAGGGGTGAATGGAGGGGAGTTGGTGCAGTGAAGAAGAAAAATGTCAGACATGCGTTCTTCGCATAGACGCCGCGGACAGGATATAAAAAGAAAAAAAAATGGAAAGAAAGAAACCTTCGAGGCACCCGTGGGCATCTGCATGCGTCCTTCACCGCCGCTGCCTTGCAGAACAAGGGGGGGGAGGGGAAGTCAGCCGGTTTCCTTTTTTTTCTATTTCTCTACCTTGACGGTTGCATTGTTTGCGCTTCAAGAAGCTCCATTAAATTTCATCTGTCCGAATGTGAGTGAAAGTGTGTGGGGGGAGGGGGGGAGGGGGGGCCTCATTGATTCATAAAAGAAATTCAAAAGAAAACAGGCGCACATCCCTCTGTCCCCCTCGGTTCGCGTCCGTCGTCGATCCATTCTTGGGGCTATTGAAAAAGCAGGCTCCCCACCCCACGCCGATGGCTGTCGATGCACCGCAGCACTCTCTGCAACCCGCCTACGTCGTTTCGCCCCTTTGAAACCGTGAGCGCACGCAGCGTCCCTCAGCAGCGCTCGAACACCTTGTAGAGTGACTCCACTGAGACCATTGACTGCATCGTGCCGTCACGCAAGCACGAATCGGGCAGTCGAAACAGCTGCGCATTCTTCAAGCACGGAAGCAAGCCGTGCTGCACGAGCTCCCCTTGCCACGTCTCATCTGCGCTGGAATTGAAAGAGGCTTCAGCGTCCAGCACGTCTGACGGCACTGATGAAGGACGGGGAGAAGCCCGCGCCGTCACTGGTGGAGGTGGTGCCTGCAGACCGTACAGTGTCTCCGCCAAGTGTTTCGCCACAGCCGTGAAGCAGGCTACCTCCTGCGCTACGCCGTCCGCCTCGGCCTCCACAAGGGTCTGCGTGGGCACGGGTGTCGCACTCGCAGAAGCCCTCGCTGAAGTGGTTTCGCTCTCTTGTCGTGATGGTGCTTGCGGCACCGGCTGTGGGAGGGGTCCTTTGCTAATCGGGGGGTGCAGGCCAGGGTAGGGCACGGCCTCGGCAAGCAGCCAAACGGTAAGAGGAAGGGCTCGCAGCAGCGGTGGCCAGTGCCGGTTCAACCCGTACGGAACACTCACCAAAAGCCCATTAGAAGTAATGTCGATGAAGAAGTACTCTTTCAGCAGCCCGCGCCAGCGACAGAGCCGCCGCACAAGTCGGCGGATGTACTGACGTGTTGCCGGCCTCGGCAGCGGTACAGCGCTACTACCGTCTGTGGTTGACAGGGCGCCCTGGCCCTGAAAGAGCAGCTGTCGCCAAGTGCAGGCCGACACGCCGCCCATGCGCTGCACCACCTCTCCTGTAAGAGAGGTCTGGCGCAATGGCTTGCCTTGGCTGGCACTGTCAGAGCGACTAGCTGGATCTCGATCGCACTCCTCGATCAGCGACAGCAACGCCGCGGACGGCGGCTGCAGGTGCATCGCATCAAAGGCCAATGCCGTCGCCAACAGTTCCGAAATCGGAAGAGGAGCATTGAATTCGAGGACCGGTGGCGCCGGTAGCGAGGGCTGGCCCCACCGGAGAAAAATGCGTTGAAAGACAACGTGGCGCACAAGGCTCATCGTATCGCACCACACAAGTGTTGTCCCTGCCTGTGCGAGAAATGCACCCGCATCGACGGCGCCGACGTAGGTGAGCTGCGCCGTCAATGAGGCAGCGCTCGGACTGGCGTTCGCGAGAATCCGATCCACTACGATGGACACGCTAGAGAGGACCGCGGGTGCCCCAACCTCAGAAACGGGGACGAGTGCGACCTTTGCGCCGCACGTCTCTGAAACTGCATCCATGCCAGAGACACTCTTTGTGTCTTCATCGACGCTGTCCTCTTCATTATAGGAGACGGCGTGGGCAAAGGTGGGCGCGTGCGTTGCAGCGGCAAGCGCTTCGTCGCGCAGAAGATCGGCGGCTTGCGCCACAGCGCCAAGTCGCTCCATTGCCCTCAAGTCCTCAGTTGCGGTACGAACAGCTGACAGCGCAGAAGCATCCGTTGTGTCAGACGGTTTACCCGCTTCGCCTACAACAGCTTCACTTGTAGTACGCTCCTTCTTGATTGTCACTGCAGTGGTATCCCCTTCCACCTTCACCGCAGTCGCAGTGGTTAGGTTCTTCTGCAGCACCTCCACACGCTCATAAACGTCGCGTCGGTGACGCCTAAACTCACGCATCCGGTCCTCTTCGTCGTCTTCAGCGTCTTCATCGCTAACTGCGTCTTCTGATGAGCTTGTGTCCTCCCCGGGGCCCGTCTTGTCAGCATCGGCATCACGCTCCCGTTTCACGGGAACAGAGGTGACATTGAAGATGGATTGCATTGACTCAATAGTCTCCGCGCAACTCGTCGCGGATGCGCCGGCCGTCGACGAGACACCACAGCAAGATTCTGGATCGATCTGGGCGAGTAGAGCAGCTGCGGCGTCAGGTGCTTCAGATCTCACAACACCTGCTCTGCTGCCGTCAACCTCATCAACATCACTAGGAAGAGTCGCTGTGGTGCGATGAAGAGACGCTATCACAGCGTCCCACGACGGCGCCTCGTAGGCAGGAGCAGAGTCCATTTGTAAACCGCTGTCCGCACGCAGGACCGTGCTGTCTGTGTCATCATCCGTATCGACGGATACTGTAGAGACCGTTGTAGCGTTGGCGGAACCCTTACTGGGCAGCGAAGGCTCTGGGCAGCCCCTTTGCCCGGGTGTGGCTGTTATGACTGGTGCTGCGGTAGCGGTGATCTTGCTTGCCACCCCTCCACTACCACCGGCAATGGCAACGGCGGCAAGGCGCTGTGAAAAGTAGCGGTCCAATGAGCCTTTTTGGGGCTCCACGCGCACCATCGTGCATGGCGCCACCACCACTGCCGGGCCGCCGCGAAGCGCCTCCGGGGACGACGCTGCAGGGGAAGATGACGTCAGCGGTGAGGCCATGGGCACACCGCGGCGATGCTGGTCGCGCAGCTTCTCCAGAATGTGTTGACTGCTGTTGCCCGATACGTCATTCACGCCGCCGCCTACGCCACCACTGCCGTCTGCCATGGGGAGCTGTTTCAATGCCAGTGCTGTCGTGTGACGCATCTTCAGCATGTCCATCTGCCGAGCCGCGGCCGCCTCCAGGACGGCGCCGCGGCACACCTCCGATATGCGTGCCACGATCAGCTCCTCATCGAGTAGAAACACCTCCTTCTTTGTAGGGTGCACGTTCACGTCCAGGCGGTCTGTTGGCACGGTGAGGAAGAGAACGGTGAAGGGGCGATTGCCTCCGGTGAGTACGCCGCTGTAGACGCCGTCGAGGGCCCTGCGTATCGCGGCACTGTCCACCAGCCGCTGATTTATGAAGAGGGACAGGTACGGCTTGCGTTGGGCCAGCGTTGGGTCGCTGGTGTAGCCAATGAGAGTGAAGAGGCTGTCGCCAGCGGGGCCGACGGCGGACCGCACGTGGTGCGCGTGTCGCTCCATTTGGGCGAAGATACGCGCCTCGTCGGCAGCATTTGACGACGCCCTAACCGAAGACGGTGTTGTCGGCTGCTGCCCCTCCGCAGCCTCTTCTTGGGGGTGGCGAGCGAGCTCTGCATGCTCGTCTGCAGCGGTGCCCATCGTCCCCACTTCGTACGCGTACACCAGCCGCAAATGAGAGGCGGTGTGGCTGCCGTGCGAGAGACGGATATTGTGGCGCGTGGTCGAGTGGGGAGGGAAGTGGATGGCACCGTCGCCCAGTGCACTGCCCCCGCCCCCACCGCCGCCGCCGCTACCATAGTTCCGGTCCCGCTGACAGGTGAACCCAATTTGGGGGTACGCCAAGGCGTACCGAGACACGACGTCTACAATGCGACCCCACTCCTCTGAAGCGCGAAGGGAGTTGCGGCGGACAAGCGCGTTGTAGAAAAGCTTCTCTGCCCGAATGGTGGTGCCAAAGTTACCCGCGCAGGGCTGCGGATCTGACGTGAGACACCCGTTGAGGTACTGTGCTCGCCATGCAACCAGTGAAGTAGAAGCCGAGGGGGGATCGGAAGCAGACGCAACGGATGAAACGCTTGGCGGAGGTGTCGCTGGGCGACGGCGTGTGGTCACTGTGACACGAGACACGTATGAAATGGATGCTAAGGCCTCACCACGAAAGCCGAAGGAGGTAACGTGGTGCAGATCCTCGAAGCCCTGCAGCTTACTTGTGGCATAGCGCTCGCACAGCAAAGGCAGATCTTCCTTGTGGATGCCACTACCATCGTCGCTCACCTGCAACACCTCCAGACCGCCTTCTGCCGCAAGCACCTGAATGCGGGTGCACCCTGCATCAATGGCATTCTCGAGGAGCTCCTTGAGTGCGGCACTGGGCCGCTGCACCACCTCACCCGCAGCGATACGGTTGACCACATCAGCAGAGAGCTTGCGAATGGTGGCCATGTAACGCGCTATCCGAAGTACTTCCACCGCTGTGCAGTCTTTCCACGTCCAGCTTTTGGCTCTATCGCAAAATATATATATATATGTTGAAACGATTAGGGTGGACACACGTTTCTGGTCGGTGCGTCTATAAGACTTCTGTAGTGTACTTCTATAAATAACTGGGGGGGACTAAGAAGCTCGTCGGTGAACGTCGGCAACTGCTCTCAGTCTTTGATGTCTCTGTCTCCCTCAACTCTGCAGAAAGAAACAAAAAAAATCTTTACTTAATGCTGAGGGAATACTGGATGGGAAGGCAACAGCGCGACAGAAGGGCTATTTGTGGTGATCGCCACGGGGTGCTGATTGGCCCACAAAGACTTCTCGGTTAATCATCGAAGGAAACCGGTGTCACGCTACACATCCACTCACAGCCACAAACCAAAAAAAAAGAAGGGGGCGGGGAGGGGGGCAGAAGGTTCGATGGGTGCGATCAGAAATTCTGCAGCGGATGTCCGCCTTTTATTTTATTTATATATTTTTTTGGTTCTGCGCTTGCGAGCGATCTGCGCTACTCAGCGCCGGGCATCCAATCCAGAGAAGTCACAAGAAGTACTGTGTTGCCCTGTGCGTCGTCCTCTGTGCTGCTGTTGTTGTTTACTGCTCAGGGAAGCAATCAAGCGATGCTTTACGGTGTTCTTTGTGATCTGAGGGGAAGCAAGGCGAAACAAAAGCAGATAGAAGAGTAGAGACATTTCGAAAGGAGGAGGGGGGAGATGAAGAAGAATAGAGAGAGAGCACTGCACCTCATCAACACAGTGCGCGAAGACTTTCAAAGTCTGGCTGGTTGGCTTGCCTACAAATCTTTTCTGAGATGCACACGAGGCTGAGAAACACCCCGCTTTCCACAGAAACAAAAAAGATGAAAGGCGCGAGTAACAGAACGGACCCAGGCCAACCTGCGTGGGCCCGCGTCCATCAGGCTGAACGTCTCGAAGAGACCACTGCCTTCTCCCGCCACGGCTTTTCGTTAGTTTGTTTTCTCGTGAAGTGGAGGCCTTTACAGCGTATACAAAACAAAATCGTGAGGACCAAAGAACGGGGGGAGGGGGGAGGGGAAATCTGAAAATCAAAACGGGGTGAGAGGGGAGTTGACAAAGAAAACGAAAGAATATATATCTATATATCTATATATAGATATATGTTATACGTATTATATATAGTTAGTGCAAGAACATCGGCCACTTGTCGAGCGAGTTATAGAGCAGGAACACCAGAAAGCCAAAGGCGGGCAAGACAACGGCGTCGAGGATGCTGACAATAATAATGAGAACCACGTACCAGAAGCCGTAGTGAGCCCTCGGCACCATTGGCACACTGACATCTTCCTTGCCATCGTAGGCACTTGAGCTGTCTGGTTCGTCCGCGTCATTGCCGTACCGGCACTCCGCTGTCGCCTCAGATGCCATGAAGGCAGATGTGCTGCTCGTATCTGCGACGCGCAGGCGCAGAGAGCGCATGTTGCGAAGCACGTTGGACTCGATCGGCACCACCCATCCAGACGCCCACGCATTTGCAGCCAGTGGAGTTGCGTTTAGCTCCCAAATAGCGGACCACAGAACCGCCGAGTTGGTAGCACCCTCCACTAGGAGCTGGATGCCTGTGTTGCGTGCCAGAGACTGCATAGTCGCCATGAAGGACGCGTCACGAGAGGCTCCAGCGCTGCTGCGAATGCGCTCGCCAACTGCCTGGTGCGTGGATGTGCCGAAGGCAGAGTACGAACCCGGATGTACAAAGATAGCGGGGCCGTCTTTGTTGGTGCGGCACACGCCAGCCCGCATCACAGGAATGCTTTCCGGTTCACCACTGTCTGAGGCACTCGAAGAAGGCGGGGAACACAGCGGTAAGTCGTCTGGAGCTGCCGTTGAGTTCGTAGGGATGTCTCCGGTGTAGCTACGGGCATCCAGGACGAAGACCTCAGCTGCAGGGACGAAGGTCCATGTGCCCACCACCACGGACCTGGAGGCCTGGTACAACGCGCTCTGCACCCCCACCTCTATGCGGCACGTCTCGCCAACGAAGGCGGCACTGCCGAGCACGGAGATGGTGAGGTTCTCTGCATAGGTTTCAAAGAACTGCTGGCCGTTGACGGTGTTCAGCACCCCGGTCCGTTCCGCATGGCGCTCGTAAACGACGACAGAATCGCACGGCGCCCTGCGGCTGCCCTGTGGAGTGGCCAACAGTCGCGTGCCGCCACCCCCCTCGCCGTTGATGCACGTCACATTGGCGCGCAGGAAAGCGCTCGGGTCAGATAAGACAGTTGTTTGCGGAAGCTGCACAGACAGCAGTGCCACAGTGGCGTTGCCAGACAAGGAGACATTTCCGTTTGGCTGCAAATGGCGAACTCCAGCGGCGTCGTGAGCTGCACCCTTGGTCATGCACCCACTTGTCAGCGTCGCGTAGGTGGCTGTGGCGTTGCCGCACACGCAGTAGCCCTCGCCATCCCCGACAGACCCAGGTGGACAGCTCTGGCACCGCGCAGGGTCGAAGGCAGCACCATCGCACAGCCCATTCCACATGCTGAACCCCCACAGGCACTGCCCATTGGCGGCAGTGTCTGACTCATGCACGGCCAAGGAGCGTTCATTCACGTTGGTTGATGCCAACTCATTCATGGATGTGTTGTCCATGCACCACGAGATAGACGGGGGGGCGCGGCCGGTAGTTGGATCCGGTAACGCGAAAGCAGCACGCCGCATGCACGCAGCCACAGCAGCACCGCCAGCCGTGTCATCCGCGACGTTTAGATCGCGGACAGCGGCAAAGACGTGGTCGAGACTCCAGAGTTGGCGCATACGCAGCGCTGTCGTTTGACTGGGCAGCAACAGCTCAAAGTCGCTGATCGACCACACGCTTGAAGCGTTCAACGTCTTGTCAGCGATCATCGCGGCCACCCGCCGCACCGCGTAGTCCTCCAGCGTCATCATAGTGAGTGCCGTGAGAACCTGCGCGCACTGCACGCCGCGCACGGCCGAGGAGTACTCTTTGCGGCGAATGCGGTCCGCAATGTTGAGGGTCTTCTGCGTTATCGCCAGCAGCACCGCTGCGGGTGCCTCGGTGCCCCAAAGAAGACGATGGATGTAGTCGTGCACATCACACACACCCGCAGCAGGACCGGCGGCAGAGGACAGATCGCGCGTTGCGATGCCAAGAGAAAGGTTGGTCCACATGTCGAGGACGTAGTACTTCTCGATGACTCGCTTGTAAGCTGCGTTGACCACCTCTTTCACGTGCTGAGTGGCTCTGCCTCGCAGCAGCTGCATCACACCCTCATCAGAGGTTGTACCATTTGCCTTCAAGACGAGATCGTGTGCATGGATCAGCGCACTCACTACTTCGCGCGTGCGTCGCAGTGAGCGCTCCAGCTTTAATCTTTGCGCTGCGCCGTTTTGGATGTAGGATGCCAGCACTGCCGCACTGCTCGTCACGACGCCTGTCGACGAAGAAGTAGAGTTGAGTAGAGGTCCGAGCGCATCTGCGGTGACGCCACCGCAATCCGTCGCCGTGGACGTGAGTGACGCCACACACTGTGGAGGATACTGCGTCACGTTCATGTAGCAGGCGTGCGTTACATCCAAGTGTATGTCGCTGCCCCCCAGGCTGTAGAAAAGCTCATCGATTGCTGTAGCGGTAACCGGCGTAATCAGCGCGCGCGTGTTGTGTGATGCGCATACCGTAGAGGTATTGGCGGCCGTGCTGAGGTACGCACGACCACCAATAGGACCAATACCCATCGCCAACGCTGGAGCCACGAAGCTTTGCACAGACTTGTTGAAAGGAAAGCGGGCTGCGTTAAAATCAACCTGCTGAGCAGAAGACCGTAAGATCCCGATGCAGCAGAGGCACGCAAAGAGGTGCAGGAGAGCTCGCGCTCGCCCCATTGCTGCACTGGCTCGGAAGACAAACGGCATCACTGCTTTCACGGAAGTCGAAGATAAATCAAGAGAGGGAGAAGAAAAGAGGGTAAAGAGCGAACAAAGGGATGTGTACAAAAAGAAAGGTTGTGATGAATTCTTTACAAAGAAAAAGACTCGCGGTGAATGGGGAGGGCTGTTTCCACCGTTAACTCGGAAGGTGTGGCCGAAAGCAAAAAAAAAGAAGAAGAAGACTCTTCGGCAAGTGAGAGAGAGGGGCAAAATAACAGCAATAGCAGTGAGATCAGTGAGAACAAAGTAAAACGAGCTCTACGGATACACCTTGGGTGGAATGCGCAAGCCGCGGAATAAGTCTGTTTGTTTGTTTGTTTTTTTGGGGGGCGGGCGACGCGGAACGGGGGAATGTCAAAGCACAGGTCGAGAGGGAGGAAGAGAAAAAAGAAGGGGAGGTCAGTGTTAAACATGAAAAACACAGAGAAAGAGCGGGGAGCTGCAGAAGAGCACGCGCGTCTCTCGCCCGAATATCAGCTTCAAAGAAACAAAGCAAGTTCTCCTCACCCTTTGGAGCATCAACCGCCTATCTATCTCTCTACCTCTTCAGATGCAGCACAGTGATGCTTAACAACATGGCGTGTCACGTGCACCCGGCAAGGTTCAATGAGCGCCATGCGCTTCTACCTACACTGAAGCCCTTTCGTTAGAAAGCTCACGAGGTTTCTCAGCGCTCCTCTCATTCTTGCTGTCGCTGTGGTTGTGGTGGTTGTGCCACGATGATGGTCCGTGTATCCGCAGCAAAGAGCATGCACCACAACTTTAGCGCACGGCATCACCTCTACGGCAACGCATCTAAGAACTGAATCTATGGATGGAAAAAGAAAAAGAGCAACATTGCGTCAGAAAACAAAGGGCACCCACTAGGATGCACCTAACCAGTCAGTTCATCTACGAGGTACACACTCTCGCCCGCCGTGTCTTCGAGCGCGGCCGACTTCTCAGCCTCGGCTACACGTGGGAACCAGTAGTGCGGCTCCCGCTCGGCCAGCTGGGCGTGGCGCTTGTCTGTCATCAGCTCCTGGCGCGCGAGGCGCGTCTCCAGACGCATCATTTTTGCATCCTGCTCCTCTAGGCTAAACTTAGAGCGGTTGAGGGCATCCCGGGCTTCGCGCAGCGTTGCCTCGAGGTCGCGACGTCGCTCCACCTCCGCGCTTGCGGCCGCCGTCTCCGCCTCGCGTTGCGCAATGGCACTGACGAGGCGCTCCTCCTCTTGCTCAAGTTCAGCCACGCGCGCCTGCTGCCCGCGTGCCTCTGCCTCCTTTGCGGACAGCTTCGCGTCCTGCGCGCTCTTGCGTTCGTTAAAACGGCTGCGCTCGCCCGCCAACTGCTCCTCGCGGGTACGGTTCTCCGTGGCCAGACTGTTCACCATCTGGCGCATCTCCATGAGTGCGGTGCGACGTGCATCGAGCGCGCGCTCCCGCTCCACCAGCATCGATGAGCGTGCTTGGTGAGAGGCGAAAGCGTTCACGGTTGCCGACATAACGTCGCCTGTCACAGCTCTAACTTCTCTCTACGGCGGAAAAATAAGACCAAAGCAGGAAAGCTCAGCTTCTAGATGAAAAGCGACTGCGTTAACGCGTCCTGTACGGCGGGGGGGGGGAGAAGAAGAACGTGGAGAAAAATAAAAGAAAGGGCAGGCAGCCGAACTGTCAGCGTGGGGGTGGGCCTGCAGGCAACTGGAACCCTATCGTTGAACTCATTGTCTCAGAGGGGGAGGGCGGTGCCCCCCACCCAGCCAGGGTGCCAGCCATCGCATCGACTCGCATCCGGCACACCGTTGACGAAAAGATTTTGCTTTGCCTTTACTTTTTCTGCGTGCACAAGCGCGCCTATCAGCCGGCGCAGTCGTACGGCGAAGCAGCGCACAACGGGGCAGCCTTCTGCAAAAAAGCGAGACGGCCTGCTCCATCAAGCGAAGGAAACAAAAGAAGAAGAAAAACGAAGCCGCAGTTCGTCTTCGCCCTTGGCCTCTCAACATTCAGGGGAGGTCCAGCCTACGGTGGTGCACCAGCCTGCCCCGGATAACTTCAATCGCCCACCAAAAAAGGAATCGGGGAAAAGAGCCAAGGCCCTCCACACGATGCCGCCAGCAGCGTCCTGCGCCTCCCTTTGCCCGCTTGCCGTCCGCTCCTCCATTCTCCATCGTGTGGCGAGCCCACGCCGTCACGACTTGGTCCGCGCCCCAGAATACTTTTCAATCCTCTCACGGCTCCTTACACCGCACCGTAACTTCCAGCCTGCGCACCGTCATCGGAGCAATAGTAAAAATAGAGATATCAGGCCGGCCTCTCTTCTACAGCACTCGCGACGAAGCGTCTCAGCCCTTACCCGC